>CAUYON010097693.1:0-35374 GCA_963573935.1 Arctocebus calabarensis | reverse complement strand
AAGGGGAGGGGTGAGGTTGGGGTGGAGGGAGAGTAATTGGTAGGGCCACATCTACGGTGCATCTTAAAAGGGTACAGGCGAACCTTACTTAAATGCAGAATACAAATGTCTTCATACAATAACTAAGAAAATGCCATGAAGGCTATGTTAATCAGTTTGATAAAAATAGTAAGATTGTATATGAAACCAGCACATTGTACCCCTTGATTGCACTATTGTACACAGCTATGTTTTAATAATAAAAATAAAAGAACCCTGACACACACCATCCAAATGGGTGCACCTTTTCCAAGACTGTGAATGATGTTCCTTATATATTCTTTAGGACATTTCATAATTTTAGTTGTTACATACAAGTCTAAAATCCATTTCTCACCAACTTTTGCATATGGTACGAAACAAGTATCAAGGGTCATTTTCTTGAGGGTAAACATCTAACAGTTTTTTCATAGCACTTGTTGAAAGTCTATTCTTTTTCCATTCAAGGACTTTAGAGCATTTGCCAAATGTCATTTGATTACCAAGGCTGATAAGTCACAAGATCAAAAGTCAGAAACCAGGGAACCCAGGAATGCTGATGGTACCATCAAGTTTCAGCCCAAAGGCCTACAGGCTTGAGACCAAGGAAAAGCAATGTTTCAGGTCAAGTCTGAAGACACTCATGTAGATGTGGTTCTGTTTCTGGACACTTGATTTTATTTACTAATATATAAATTTATTGTTATGCTACCATATCATGATTACTATAGCTTTATAGTCAGTATTAAAACAATGTAAAGTTTTCCATTTTTTGTCCACCAAATAAAAGAGGAGGAAACATTTACTAGATTATGGTATGAAACTAAATTATTCTTACTTTAAAACCAAAGAATACAATGGCATAATATTATAGGACAACAATTCACCTGAATATAGTACAAAAATATTCAGTATTAACCAAAAATGTACGCAACATGATTAGTCAATAGGGAAATGCAAATCAAAACAATGTGATTCCACTCCTCACCTATTGATATAACCCAAGATTGAAGAAAAAACTCTAGCAATACTAAGTGCCAGAGAGGATGCAAAATAAGTAGAATTTTCATACGTTGTTAATGAAAAATGGTACAGTCACTCTGGAGAGTAATTGGGTACTTTCTTGTCGATTTAAACACATGTCACATGACCTATTGATTTCACTGCTAGATATTTACCCAAGTTATGAGAAAATTTAAATTTATACAAAAATCTGTACACAATATCTATAACAGCTTAATTAGTAATTGCCAAGAATGGCACACTAGGCAACTCTCTCCATATGGAAGTAACCTGTATCTCCCTTACCCTGATAATTACCTAAGTATATAAATTTGTCAAAACTCATTAAAATGCATACTTTAAATTGGTAAGTTTTCTTATATCTTAACCATACCTCAATATACTATGATGAGAAATGCTCTAACCATTTTTAAAATGGATTGCTGTGTGGAAGGAGATTTTAAAGGAGCTGGAGAGAAATGGCTTGGTAAGAAAAATAGGATTATTAAAGCCACAAGTACTTTGATTTCCGAATGTTCAGTTTAATGAGCAGTGCCAATTTGATAGGGGCTTCAAGAGCATTTATATAACCTTGAATCCTTTGACTCTGATTTTTTTCCTTACTATAATTATCTTAAAAAAAAATGAAAAATGCCTCCTGGGGAGATAACTTCATGCTGGGTTGATTCATGTCTTTAATGGAACAAATTATGTTTTTCAAATACACATAGTTTTATTTGGAAAATCAGTACCTGTTGAATCATACTGTTTGTTACAGAGTACATTATTATCTTAAATTCTATGTTTTGCTGAATCCACAAACATTTTATTTCTTCTTAACACAACAATCACTTTGACTAAAGGACAAAGAAAGTCACAGTACTCTAAAGCAGGGGGAGAAACTGGCTCCTTTTAAAAGTCAACTTCTTTGAAGGATAATAGCTGAGAAACCACTGTACATGTGCATTCAATACCTTTCATTCAGCACGGCTGTGTCTTCCAAAACTTATTTTCAACTTCTATCACATCCATAATACAGACATACAGAAGATTCTATCAACAAATATCACCAATAGTAAAGATGAAACATCAGGGGAAAATATATTTAAAGAACAATAGAAATAAAAATCATTGGTGAAGACTTGTCAACATAGCACTCAAATACAAAAGCAACTATCTACAATTTAAAATATATAAATATTTCCTGCCCCCCAAGTTTCAACACAAACCAGATTATTTCCAAGAATAAGGACTCCAAATTATTTTTCAGATCCTCACTTAATTTTTATACTTACTGATTCTTTTTTATGCAGTTACACATTAGGAATCAGAAAAAAATGAAAAGAGCATAAATTTGAAAACCATAGAACAATTTGGAGCATATTGCTGTCTGGAAAAGAATCAGATCTAGTAAATACCGGTGTATATCAAGTTAGAAAACATTCTTCATTCAAAGGAGTAACAAGAAAAAAGGGAAATGAATTCCTCACTATCCAGTAACTATAGCTGACAACAGAATTCCACTGAAACTGTTTTCCAATTAGATAGAGACAAATACAAAAATCATAAATCGCCTATAGATGATGACAGAGAGAAAAATGTTGAAAGATTCACCAAAGATTTTTTCCTTACAAAAATACTGACTTCATGAGTAAATACTATGAATTTAAAATAAGACAGTTATGTTGATTAAGTTTCACACTCAAAAATAAAAATAGAAATTAAATATTTAAGTAATTTATTGAGAACAAGGCACTGATTTTAAACATTTTAAATATACAGTTCATAATTACGTGAAATTTTAAAAATTTGCAGAAGCCATTCCAAAAGAATTAAAGTTTGGGGATGAAAGAATCTCAAAGAAAGTTTAGAGGAAATACTATTATTTTTAAAATCAAAATACAACAAGAGTAACAAACTCAATGCCTACAAAGCCCAAGGTACTTAAAGGAGTAAAGTAAACAAGATATAAAGACAATTGTGAATGGTTGGACATGCAAACAGGAGCAGAAATGTCTCATCTCAAGGGAGTAGTATCCATGTAGCTGTACAGCTCCAGGGGGTGTTTCCCTGTAGGAATATAGGCCCATTATTCTCAAAGTTTTTGAATTTTAATCAGAAACGAGAAATTTAGATTTATGTATGAAATATCCCAGCTGCTTAAATGGTAGCAATTATTGCCCACCCAGAATCCACTTTACTTCTACCTTTCTGAAGAAAACTGAGGTTAACGCCCAAATAGGGCATAAGATTCTTTAGGTTCTATAACCCAAGTTGTCTCATGTAGGCAAATAGGACATTAAATATATAATAAAGCTTCTTCTTACCTTTTTTTATATAAGATAGCATACATTTCTTATAGTTTATGCCAGTTTAAAGTGTTGACTATTTGCAGCTAAAATCATTTTAAATTATATAGAACATACATTTTTTAAAAAAGTACATAAAATCAGAAAATGGTAAATATTGATATATTGAGTTTTTCTAACTAAAAATTGGTCCCACACTTAGAGCTACTTAACCTGAAATGTTGCAGTTGAATAAAAAACATATTGAGCATATTATTTGAAAATGTAACTAGTACACTTTTCAAAAAATAAGTTTTTCTCTTTTCTATTTACTAACTCTTTAGACACCACACACATATATATATACTTACACATAAATATATACATCCGTGTATATATATATATATGCTTGTGTGTGTGTTTATTTGTATGTGTTTGTGTACGCCATCACTCTGCCAGCCAAACACACATGTGTATGGTCAAAAAAGTAGCTCAGAGCATTTAAGTTATGACCTCTGAAATACAGAATACAGAACATAAATTTTCTGATATATGATTATGTGAAGGATGATAAGTATGCTTTCAGCCCTTCCATCAATTGTATTTGAAGGTAAAAATTAGCTGGGCAAAGTGTCCTATAATCCTAGCGTACTGGGAGGCTGAGACAGGAAGATCACTTGAGCCTAGGCGTTTGAAGTTGCAGTGAGCTATGATGACATTGCTGCACTCTAGCCCAGGTAACAGATTGAGACTCTGTCCCAAAAAAACGTAAAGTAACTGAAGATGTGGCTGAAAGGTACAAGAAGAGTTCATTTGCAGCAGAACGATACTATAAAACAAAAACGAAGTGGGAAGAATAAACAACCATTGGATGAATGCAAAAAAAAAGCAATTCTGTGATTATATAAAGGTAGAAGAGATAAAATGAGATTGAGGATAAAAGACGCATTTCATCAAAACCCCAATAGGTCACAACTTTGGAGTTGATAAATAAGTTAAGGAAAGAGTATGAGATAATTTCTCAGGAAAATAAAATGTGGAATGACTAAAGTTGTGTAACAACTTAATGGGAGCTGATATTAAAATGAAGTATGTCTGCAAGATCTATGGAGACTTTCCCAGATAAATGTTATGCAATATGTAAAATAATATAGAATTAGCTCAAAATCACAGGTTGAGTATACATGTCTACCTCTCTTCTGCAGGAATCTCCTTAAAAGTAAAGGAAAAATTATAAGTAATATTTCTACTTTTATATTTGTTTAGACAATTATAGCACTTATAGTATAATCTTATATGAAATTTCATATTATATATTTATATGTATAACTATATATTACATAATTATGTAACACATGAAGTAGAATATAAAATAATTATAACCTCCCAAATGCATAGGGTCCACGGGGAGTACCTCAAAGGTAGTCGTAGAGATATTCAGCTATGAGCTATGTAGCAATTTTTCTAGAATGAGTTGGCCAACATAATTGTCCAAGCTCATGTTAGATGAAAAGATGTATAAAGGAAAGCAAAGAAAGATGATGTAAATGCAGAGTGAAGGTGGCAGTCTTTTCTAGAAGATGATCGTGAGAGGTGTTTCTGATAGGTGATGATTGAGTGGACCTGCAGGTTGTGAGAAGGTGAGACTTGTGGATTTGGGAGGGAGAACTTTATCTATGAGTGGGAGAAAAAGAACAAAGGCTTCTCACTGAAGTCATGCTTGAAGCATTTGAGAAACTGATATGAGAATTCAAGTACTCTATTCATTACTGGATGATATGTTGAACGAGGGCGGTAGCAGTAGAGATGATGTGAAAGGCAGCCTGTGTCCGAAAGAAGGTGGATAGAATTTTCTGGTAGTTTTGAAAGTATGGCATGGCATAAGGGGAAGAAAGGAGTTTGTGATGAGTCTAAACTAATTCTCTCTCTCTCTCTCTCTCTCTCTCTCTCTCCATATATATATATATTTGCCTATATAACCATATAACCTGGTGATGACGTTATGATTTATTAAACTGCACAGATTTTGAGAGGACCTTCTATATCATGACGTGGAGATGGAGTGATTTATAAAAACTGCACAGATTTTGAGAAGCCTTCAAGAAGAAAGAGAAGGAATCAGGAGTTTAATTTGGCCATGTTAAATATGTCAGGTATTTTGTTAGACATCTAATACAGAGGTAGACATTCAGAGCAGATATTTGGGCTAGGACACAAACTTGAGAGTCATCATTTTAGAGATAGCATTTAAACTTGGGAGTGGTGAAAACACCTACAGCCATAAATGTATGTAGGGAACAGAAGTCAGAGGATTGATGTCTGAATAGTCCAGCGTTTTGGGAAAATCATGAGGTTAACATTAATGAGGACTCAGAAAGTGCAGGCAGTGACATAGAAGGAGAATCAAGAGAAACCAACCTGGAGGCCAAGATTTTATTTCAAAAAGAAATGTTTTTAAAAAGAAGAATTGGCACCTTGCCTTAGATAGAGTTGATAAGTCAAGTATGACAAGAAGTAAAAGTTTGCAAGTAAAGTTACCAACATGGAGACAATTAATGACCTTGACAAGGGCAATTTCAGTGGAGTAGAGAAGGAATTTGAGAGCAGCAGAATCTGCCCTAAACAGTAAGTTATGCCTATTTTGGAAAATAGGCATATTGACAATGACAACATATTGTAGAAATCATTTTGTGTTAACCCAGCATTTTTATCAGGAGCCTGTGAGTGAAATAGCTCATTTATGGATTATAAAAACCTTTCAACTTACTAAATAATGCCAAACTGTTTTCCACAATGACAGTACCAATTTATATTCCCACTTGCAGGTACAAGTTTCTGTTGTCAACATTCTTGCCAAAACTTGGGGACATGCTTTTTTGAGGCTTTTTTTTTCTTATCTTGCAAGCAGTGGTAGGTAAGTAGTAATGTAAGATTTCATTTCTCTTTACATAATTATCAATGCCGTTGAGCACTTCTTTGTATGTTTTTTTATCCATTTCTCTTAAAGGGGTTAAAGATGTCATGCTTTCTATCGCTGAAG
Organism: Arctocebus calabarensis; assembly: GCA_963573935.1. NCBI lineage: Eukaryota > Metazoa > Chordata > Mammalia > Primates > Lorisidae > Arctocebus > Arctocebus calabarensis. The sequence goes on along the minus strand of CAUYON010097693.1, from coordinate 29,026 downwards.
TAAGGAAAAAAAAAAAAAGAAAGAAAGAAAGAAACAGCATAAACTTTGAAATTCAGTGAGTTTGGTTTCAAATCCTAGCAATGATTTTTGTCAAAAGAAACTACTTTCTGTTTTCTGTGAGGTTATGAGGGTAAAATTATTCTGAGGGGAAAAAAAAGACACAAGGGATTATGTCCTGTATAGTTCTATGCATATGATGCTCCAGGAAAGCTGAATGTATCAGCTATATGACCTTGGACTAATCATGTTAATTTACTAAGCCTAGTTACTTTCATTTAAAATAGAACTAGTAACCACTTTAGGAGTTATTTGGAGAATTAAGATGAATAATGTATGTAACAGCACCAAATACAAAACCTGATCCATTTTAGAGGCTGAATAAAAGTTCTTCTATTTCTTTTGCTTTCTTTTATTTTTCTGTCTTTCTGCATGACAATATCAGACATGTGTGCACTTAATATCTGACATCTGTGTAGATACTATCTGCTGTTACTTGCTATCTGTGTGACACAGCTATGAAAGTAGACTTAATTTCCATGTGCTATTATTTCGTGTAGATTTTAAAAGCTGTACAAGGAACTATCTTTGGAAATAGCATGTTTTTGACATGATTTATAAATTCAAAGAAATATAATTTTATATTGAAGATCTAAATCCTGATTTTTAAATAACGTGTTTACATTGTGGCTCCTTGGGATTGATTATACAAAACTGGATTAAACCAGTCATTCAACTACTCTCTAAAAAGAATTTTTATTATTATTTGTGTGTGTGTGTGTGAAATAGTGTCTCACTCTTGTTACTCAGGCTTGAGGGCCATGGCATCAGTTTAGCTCACCAAAACCTCAAGCTCCTGGAATCAGGTGATCCTCCAACCTCAACCTCTTGAGTAACAGGACTACAGATACCTGCAACAACATCCAGGTAATTTTTTTTATTTCTAGTAGAAATGGGATCTTGCTTTTGCTCAAGCTGTTCTTGAACTCCTGAGCTCAAGGAGTCCTCTTGCCTCTGCCTCCCAGAATGCTAGGACGAAAGGCATGAGCCACTGCACCTGGCCTTTTACTTATAATTATATAAAAATTCCTATCAACTTTCTAAGTTTTCTGATTTTTAGGGGCAGTGTACTATGATTTATAAATATTCCTATAGTTGTGATTATGCCTAGTAAACACATATGTACTCTTATGATCAAGAGAGCTTAGCTGGTTAGAAAATGAAATTAATAAATCCCAAACCTGGAAAAGTCCTCTTGCTTGTCACTATTTCTTATGTATGAATTCCAAGAAGAATATGACTAACTGCTATGGAACTTTACACCAATGATGGTGGAAATATCTTTGGGTAATAAGAGACATCAAATCATTAAGGGTGCTTCTAAAAATCTGCACTCATTTTGAGATTTAGGGAACATTTTTAAGGCTAAATAATGCTTATAATTATTATGTTTGAGTATTAGGTCAAATATATAAATCGTGTTTATTAAATTAGAAATACAGAAAACTTATTTTGAATTTCTTGCTTCAGTATGTTATAAATCATTTTCAGTATGTTATAAATAAGCACGAGGAAATTTGTCTGTGTCCACACAACTCTGTCATTATTAATGAAAAACTGAAACTACATTTGCTATTTTTGATATAAAGCAAACATTGTCCTGAGAAATGAAAATCATCCATGTCACAAAACTAATTTCAAAATAACTCAAGTGCTTTTCCTTCCCCTGCAGGAGAAGACACGGCCCCAGAAATACTAATTCAAGTGTCTGCTGCTCTCTCTCCACCCAATGCCCTTCTTGAGCTTCTCTGTTCAAATTCTGTCTCTAACTTCAGAAACTCCTCATACCTCACGCCTCTACTTTTTTTTGTTTTATATGCTTCTATTCACTCTTTCATGTACTTCCCCCTCACACTTTCATTATCTTCATAATCTTCTATCAAAAAAGTCAAATAACATGCCTGGCAAAACAGGACCCTTTTTGCAAGTGTGATAGGATAAGAAATTGGTCACATTTTATTAAATTTTTGCGCTAACCCATCACACACACCACACACATGAGATATCAACCATTTATTGAGTACTTGCTGCCCACAAGACATCGTGGAAGACCAATTAACATGTTCCGTGTCATTTCATCCTCATGACAACCTTATAAGGGCAGTAATATCTCCATTTTACAGATAAAGAAAATGAGCCACAGAGAGGTTTCTGAGTTGCCTATGGAGGAGTAAAAACTAAGTTTCAAGCTGTTTGACATCCAAACCTGTATTCTGAGTCACTTTGCTGTGCTTCTGTTCTGTATAAATATGAATGAATACGTTTTTAAAGCATGCTTCACATTAGTACAAATAATTGTAATACAGGTAATAAATGTTGTTTTAAAGGTCAATGAGATTCTTGAAAACAGTTGAACTTTTTTGGAGGCAAGATTATGAAGTTAGGTAAGTTGTCACAGTGGGTACTATAGTTTGGGGTAAGAAGGGAGGTATGGATCCAAAATAAGGAAGCAGAATTTCCATGTGATTCATAAAATGGTTCTAACATTATTTCAAAAAGGAAGCCAGCCAGTAAGTATTCTAAGTTATGATGTATTTGTATTCATTTCTCGGGAGGCATTAAAACACTAGCTCAGGGCAGCACCTGTGGCTCAGTGGGTAGGGCGCCGGCCTCATATACCAAGGGTGATGAGTTCAAACCCAGCCCCAGCCAAACTGCAACAAAAACAAAAAATAGCCAGGCGTTGTGGTGGGTGCCTGTAGTCCCAGCTGCTCAGGAGACTGAGGCAAGAGAATTGCCTAAGCCCAAGAGTAGGAGGTTGCTGTGAGCTGTGATGCCACAGCCCTCTACTGAGGGTGACAGAGTGAGACTCTGTCTCTAAAAATAAATAAATAAATAAAACACTAACTCAAATCTAAGCCCTAGAGTATATATATCAATAGCACATACAGTTGTTTTACATAGATAATAAAAAATTGTGGCATTAAAGGTGATCATGCAATCAATGTGTTCAGCAGGTTATTAAAGTGCTAGGAACATGCACTCAATACAAGGACATTAATATTAATTATTTATATAATAAATTAATTCCTTTGCAGTCATCAATTATACATACTGTATTTGCCACTGATGAAAAATTGGGAAGTAAAATTTAATAATTTTAACAAGAAAAATAAGTTAAAATAGATATTCAATTAGATAAATGGCTATAATGAACCAAAAATTAAAAAGAAATTGAACTTCTGAGATTATAATTACAGGAGAAAGTAATAGTGCACAGACTGTAATACTCAGTTACATCTGAGTTTAACACCACCAATAGACTTAGAGCAATTTCTCTTTGTATCTGAACATGGAAGGAGGTTTACTTCTAGACAGCAATTGAGTGTCATTGTTATTTAGAAAAAAAAAAAAGTTTTCTGAGGATATACCTTTTGGGGACTGGACAGAATTATAAGAGGGACTTTACCTAACAAATGCAATCAATGTAAGCTGGTTCTTTATACCTTCAACGAATCCCCAACAATTAACAAAAAACGTTTTCTGAGTTGATAGGTGATAAGGGGGGATAAAAGGTTTACAAATTTTAGAGGGGAGAGAAAAATCTGTGGTCACTGAGGTTGGATAGGTCATATATGGATGAGATAACTCGGTCTGAATGAATCCATATGCTATAGATTTTCCATTAAATGGTAAATTAACAAAGTTAACCAAATGGAATGTGTTACATTTAGAAATAATATTTGAAATTTGCTTTGGAAGCATTAAATCACAAGTGACATTCTTTTTTCGGCATGTGTGTATCTGTGACAAACCTGGAAGGCACTGGCTTCTTCCATTGGCTCATAACTCCTTTGCAATAGCATCTCCAGAAGGAATTCTCACAATTCATGGTGGATTCAGATACCCTGGGGGGCTGACTGGACATGTTTCTGAGCCTTACCCCAGAGTTTCTCCTTCAGTAAGGCTGCGATGTGGCCTAAGAATTGCATTGTTAACAAGTTCCCAGGTAATGCTTATGCCACTGGTCTTGTGACGGAGCTTTGGAATCCACTGATTAGGAATCACAAATACATACCATTCAAGACACGAGTAACAACATAAATCTCCAAAGGGGGATTAAGATGTATAATGGTCTAATTAAATTCAATAGTAGAATAACACAAACACTCCATTTGAAGGGAATTTTTTTCTACTTCAATGTCACTTTGAAAGTATTCTCCAATGAAAAAACTGCTTCGGCTCATGAATACAAACGCTGAAGCAGGATTTAACTTGGTTCGCTGTCTCACTTCAACAATCTACTATGACATGGTTTTACAAAAATTGAAAATGTTTGTGCTGAAATGTAATCTTCCTGATGTGGATGAGAGACAAGTGAATTTGGAGGATTTTTTTGTGATGTTCATTTGGTTTCCCAATTTGAGCAGAGAGACACAAGTTGATGTCAATCAGAATAGTTCTAACTTGTCAAATTATTTCATGAACTCACAAATATGAAAGAAAAATAATCTTGGAAAGATAAGTTTTTGCTCAATAAATAAACATTGGGTTTTCCCTTTATTTTTATAGTCTTATTTTTTATATTTTGATTTTTCTTTGGAGATATCATGTCAATGACAGCTCAGGAAGGATGGGAAATGTCTTTTTGAGATACAAAACCTTCACAGTTTTCAAAGGCAGACAGGAGTTTACACTGAAGACAGAGAATGAGATACACAGGCTCTGAGTTCCTGTTTCAAACATAATGATTCTGACTAACAAAATGGATGAATGTTACACAGACTGGCTTCTGGCTACCTAGTCAACATTCTCCCTTGTTTTAAACTATGTCAAGTAAACTGAACACTTTTTAACACCATTCACTTAAAAGATGGAGAAGAGAAGGTTCATTCAGATGTGTAGTATCAAAGTAGGAAGGCAAGTGGTACCACCTTCCCATTTCCTTACGTTTTTATCCCCGGGTAACACAATTGCCCAGGCCAGCCAGGCATGCTCCTTCTGAATAAACACGTCAGGTGATAAATCACATGTTAATGACCACACTTGGATTATGTCATGGCTCATTCAGAGAGTCTCACAGGAATCTAATTATATCTCTCAGAAAAATCTACGTAAGTAACATTTATATCACAACCTCCTCCTCCCACCCCAGCCAGTCTTCCTTGGTGAGTGAGTTCATTCTAAGCTGTCATTGAATTCTGAGTGTTACAAAAGTTTGAGCTCACTTGTCTCTAAGGGCCCAATTGCATCTGTATCTATGAGAAATAAATATTTTCATAAATGTTAAATCTGGAGTGGGAGTTTTTTTGTTGCTGTTGTTAGTTTATTTTCCCTTAAGAACCAGTCAGTGGGGAATTAATAGCTCAGCTACTTTGATGTCTGCTCTTTTTATTCATTTTAAAGCAAATTGTATTCAGTATCTAACCTATCATTGGTAACAAGGATGAGCCTGAAAGACACTATGCTAAGTGAAAAAAGCATACTCCCAATCACAGGTGGACACATCTGTGTGATTCCACGTAGATGAGGTATGTAAAATATTCAGCCTGACAGACGCAGAGAATAGATGCTTATTTCCAGGGACTGGATGGGGGTGACAATGGGGAGTTATTGTTCAACAGATAAAAAGTTTTGGTTAAGCAAGATGAATGAGTGCCAGAGATCTGCTGTAAATTATGCTTATAAAAACTTGTGCACTTAAATGTTAGTTAACAAAGTATATCTCATTATTCTTACCACAACACAGAGATCCACACACACAAAGACTCAAGGAATCTTTGGGAGTGACAGATGTGTTTATTACTTGGATTGCCATGGGGGTCTCATGGGTATATGTATTTGTCCAAACTCATCAAATTGTGTTTATTAAACATGTAGCTTTTATGTAAAACAACAATTATTTCAATAGTTATTACTTTCTTCTTACAATTAAACTTTAAGATAACTAATAATTATTTAGTATCCATTGTGTGTGTTTTATGTAATTTTTATTTGTTTTTAAAACTTGAAATTTGAAAATTTTTTTCAAAATATAATATAAAAGGGGTACAAATGTTTTTGTTACATGGGTAGCTTTGTAACTCTTCCCTCCAGACTGTTAAGTGTGTCCATCACCTGAATAGTTTCACTGTAGCCATTAGGGTTTTTGCCCCTCTCCTCCTCCATGCTGGCTTTCCCATCACTTTTACTTTCCTCTGTGAACATGTATGCTCACAGTTCCAGTTTACTAGAGTATGTGTGGTGTTTCCTTTTTTTCTCATTCTTGAGGTACTTCACTTAGGATAATGATCTCCAGTTCCATCCAAATTGCTGCACAATTCATCCTTTTTATGGCTGAGTGGTACTCCATGATATACACACCCTACATTTCATTTACTCACCCATAAATTGATGGCACTTGGGTTGATTCCACATTTTGCTATATGAATTATGCTACAGTAAACATTTCAGTGCAGGTATCCTTTTGATAAAATGAATAATTTTCCTTTGGGCAGATACCCAGGAGTGGGATTGATGGATCAAAAGCAAGGTCTACTCTTAGTCCTTGGAGAACTCTCCATACTGTTTCCCATAGAGGTTGTACTAATTGCAGCCTCACCAACAGGGTAGAAGCATTCCTTTCTCTCTGCATCCAAGCCATCATGTACTGCTTTTGGACTTTTTAATAAAAGTCACTCTATCAGAGATAAGGTGATATCTCAGTGTGGTTTTGAATTGCATTTCCTCAATGATTAGTGACATTGAGTATTTTTTCATGCTTTTTTTGGCCATTTGTCTCTCTTCTTTTGAAAATCTGTTCATGTTTTTGGTCCACATTTTAATAGTGTTTATTTTTTTTCTTGGCTGATTTCTTGGAGTTTTTGTAGGTTCTAAACATGAATCATCTTCTGACTCACTCTAAAGTAGGACAAAAAAAACTTCTAACTTGATATGTACAAAAGACAGAGAGAATTCATTTTGAGAGAAGGAATTTTTTAATCTTGAGGAAAATTTAATACATTTTAAGTATCTAGCACAAAATAAACAGAGAAATAATTTGTCTAGATTTCCTTTCTTTAAAGAAACTTGTCTTCTTTACATTTGTCCAAGAACATAAAAAAAGCATTGCCAATTAATTACAAAATTTGGAAACTATATTTGATAACTGTCTCTTTTATCATTTATTAATAGATAGGTTCTGAATGAAAAATATTTAAGCAAAAATTATTAAGGTATTAGAATGAGAAATATTTTAAACAGATATTTTATCATTATAGTCTTTCATTTACTAATGCATAATTATATTTTTGGCAAACTTATTTTGCAATAAACCTGTTTCTAGAGCTCCTACTATCACCAAACATTAGGTCAAGTAGAATGGTCAAAAATAGTCCAATTTGCGGATTAAATTCAACACTTTTCATCTCTTTAAGATATTAACTGACACAAATGTTATGACTTCAGTAGTTTAGAAACAATCTTTATATTTTATATAGAGACATAGAAGATAAAAAGCCTTCATTCAACCGATGTAATTTTAAGAAATCAAGGACATATTGTAAATTTAGGAAGGCAGCCTCCTTTTCATTTTTTGCTTCCTCAAATGTGATATTTCTTACAACAGGCTAGTGTCTGGAGTTCCATTATAATAAATGGTTTCAATAGCTTGAATGATATCAGTTGGGATTCTTGGGCTCTGGCTATAGCGATCAATTAATTTTATTTAGTCATCTATAGAAGGCTTAAACAATTGATAAAGTGGAGCAAAATCCTAAGGATCAAATATAAAAACAAATATCTCTTATCAGAAAAAGAGAAAAATATCTCATATAACATCACAGCCATCACTGGTCCTTGATGAACCTGACACTGGACACATCTCTACTGCTATCACCAGTGAGTTATAGCCACTCTTTCATTTCACCACCTAGGAAGGAGCCAACTTTGAGACTTAAGCCTTAGCTACCACAAGGAAAGAAGGAGGAAGATTCTATTCTGAATTTTATAGTCAAAGATTGAGCATTTTCTCTGTATCAGTGAGAATGGACAGAAAAAGGAACCCATTCTAAGTATGTCAACAGGAAGAGATTTAATAAAGAGAACTAGGTGCTTGCAAAATAGAAGGGCTTCCAGCCCTGGAAATTTTTGTTAGCCTTCAGATAATTTGGATGTAGATAATGCTGCTTTAGTCAAAAGCTTTAGGATACGACAGGAGGGGCAGTGGGGTGGGAAATGGAGAAAGGAGGAGGATCAGTGTGGTCCCACTTAATGGGCACAATGTAAGGTTATATGGCAAACCTTTTGAATGTAAGTCACGACTACAAGAGGGACTCTACTTAACAAATGCAAATACTGTAACCTAGTTGTTTGTACCTTCACATTAACCTGAAACTGGAAAAAGAAAAATAGAGAGATAGATATTTTTTAAAGTTTTAGGAGATTCTTATAGCTACTAACCACATTTGCATGTCAGCCCTTAACCAGGTTATTTATGGGAAAATGCCCAATGATTTTCACAAATTTTCACAGAGACAATATGTATATGCAAAATGGGGAATCATTCTGAAATAGAAAGATGAGTTTTATGCTGAACTAAAAGACGACAGCAGGACACAAATCAAACCTCAACAAAATGAAAAGTATTGAAATTATACCTTGTATATTTTCAGATAAGGCAAGAAAGTTGTAACTCAACTCCAAGAAAAACATTCATCCCCCACACAAAGGCATGGAAATTAACCTAATGCTGAATGATCTAGAAAAAGATAAAGCATGACATTTTTAAATTCCTCAATCATAGCAACAATGAAGCTATAAGTTACCAAACTTGTGGGATACAGAAAAAGCAGTCTTACTCTGAGTACTACAAGAAACCCTATGCCCAGAAATTAGACAATGTGAAGGAAATAGATCCATATTTGGAATCACATCCTCTTCTTAGACTTAACCAAGAGAAATACATCTCTTGACCAGACAAATTTCAAGCACTGAGATTAAAGAAACAATTAAAAGTCTCCCAACAAAACAATGCCCTGGTCCAGATGGTTTGACACCAGAATTCTGTCAAACCTTCAAAGAAGAGTTTATAACCATACTGCAGAAATTATTCCAAAAAATTGAGAAGTAAAGAATCTTCTCCAACATGTTCTATGAAGCAAACATTACCGTGATACTAAAACCAAGAAAGAACCCAACTAAAAAAGGAGAACTTCAGACCAATTTAACAAATGAATACAGAGGCAAAAATTGTCGATAAAATCCTAGCCAATAGATTACAGCTACACATTAGAAAAATGATAAATCACAATCCAGTAGGTTTTATCCCAAGGATGAAAGACTGGTTTAACATATACAAGTCCATAAATGTAATTCACCATATCAATAGAAGCAAAAGCAAAGACCACGTGAACTCAATAAATGCAGAAAAAGCATTTGATAAAATTCAGCATCCTTTTCTAACAAGAACACTTAAGAATATAGGCAGAGGTGGCACATTTCTTAAATTGATAGAAATTTATGGCATACCCACAGCTAATATTATACTATCTATGACATACCCACAGCTAATATTATACTCAGTGGAGTAAAACCCCACTGAGTATAAAAGCTTTTCCACTTAGAACTGGAACCAGACAAGGATGTCCTCTGCCACCACACTATTCAACATAGTGTGGGAAGTTCTAGCCAATGAGAACAGGGAGGGGAAGAAAATAAAGGGCATTAAAGAGGGGGCAGAGGAGATCAAACTCTTGCTCTTTGCTGATGATATGATCTTATACATAGAGAACCCCAAAGGCTCAACCACAGACTCCTGGAAGTGATCAAAAAATACAACAATGTCTCAAGATATAAACTCAATGTCCACAAATCAGTAGCCTTTGTATATACCAATAACAGCCAAGTTGATAAGATAATCAAGAACACAATTCCCTTCATGGTAGCTTCAAAAAAAAAAAAATGAAATACCTAGTAATATACATAATAAAAGAGGTTAAGGACCTCTACAAAGAAAATTATGAAACCCTAAGAAAATAAATAGCGGGTGGCTCCTGTGGCTCAGCGAGTAGGGCGCCGGCCCCATATACCAAAGGTGGCGGGTTCAAGCCCGGCCTCGGCCGAACTGCAAAACAAAAAAAATAGCTGGGTGCTGTGGCGGGTGCCTGTAGTCCCAGCTACTAGGGAGGCTGAGGCAAGAGAATCGCTTAAGCCCAAGAGCTGGAGGTTGCTGTGAGCAGTGTGACGCCACGGCACTCTACCCTGGGCGATAAAGTGAGACTCTGTCTCTACAAAAAAAAAAAAATAAAAAAAGAAAATAAATAGCAAAAGATGTTAATAAATGGAATTCATGGCTGGGAAGAATCAACATTGTTAAAATGTCTATGCTTCTCAAAGCAGTTTACAGATTCAATGCAATCCCCATTTAAATACCATCATCATACTTTCAAGATTTGAAAAAATAATTGTATGGAACCAGAAGAAAACCCATATATCCAAGGTAATTCTTAGTAATAAAAACAAAGCCAGGATTTCACCCTACCAGACTTCAGGCTATATTACAAGTCCATAGTAATAAAAACACATAGTATTGGTGCAAAAATAGTGACATAGGCATTTGGAACCAAATAGAAAACCATGAGATGAAACTAACATCTTATAGCCACCAGATCTTTGATAAACCAAATAAGAATACACACTGGGGAAAAGAATCCCTATTCAATAAATGGCGGTAGGAGAACTGGATAACCACATGTAAAAAAAGACTAAAACTGGACCCGCACCTTTCTCCACTTATAAAAATTGATTCAAGATGGATAGAAATTTATATCTAAGGCATGAAACAATAAAAATCCTGAAAGAAAGTATGAGAAAACACTTGAAGATATTAACCTGAAGAAAGATTTTATGAAGAATTCTGTGACAATTGCAACAACAACAGAAATGAACAACTGGGACTTAATTAAACTGAAAAGCTTTTGTACAGGTAAGGCGACAACAACCAAAGCAGATGACCTTCACAATGAGAAAAGATATTTGGATAGTCTGAATTCAACAAAGGTTTAGTAAGTAGGATCTACAGAGAACTTAAATTAATCAAGAAAAAAAGCTAACAATCCCACTTATCACTGGGCAAGGGACATGAGTAGAACCTTCTGTAAGGAAGACAGATGAATACCTAACAAACATATGAAAAAGTGCTCATTGCCCCTAATCATCAGAGAAATGCAAATCAAAACCACTCTAAGATATCACCTAACCCTAGAAAGATTAGCCCACATCACAAAATCCCAAAGCTGCAGGTGCTGGTGTGGATGTGGGGGGGGGGGAGGCAAATTTTACCTTGTTGGTGGACCTGCAAACTAATATAGCCTCTTTAGAGAGCCTCCTAATATAGCCTCCTTAGTAGAAGGAAGGAGTAGAATCCTTAACGATCTTAATTTAGACCTCTCATTTGACCCCACAATCCCACTGCTAGGAATCTACCAGAAGAAAAAAAAAGTCATTGTATCATGAGGACATTTGCTATAGATTGTTTACCACAGCTGAATTTACAATTGCCAGGATAGGGAAACAACCTAAATGCCTATCAACTCAGGAATGGATTAACAAATTTTGGTACATGCACACCAGGGAATACTATTCAACCATAAAAAGATGATGACTTTGCATCTTTTGTAATACCTGAATGGAGTTGAAACACATTCTTCTTAGTAAAGTATCACAAGAATAGAAAAGCAATTACCCAATCTACTCAATACTAGTATGAAGCCAGTAGATGATCTAATGCATGCCCAAAAGTAGAAAAACTCATTTTAATCAAGTTGGGAGAGGGTTAACAAGGGACAGGAAGGGAGTTGGGCTGCTGTCACTGAATGGGCGTGAGGTGGGGGTGTTTGCACAGTTTTTGTGTGTAAGACATAACTACAAGAGGTTCTCTACCTAACAAAATCAAATATTTTACCTGCTTGTTTATACCCTCACATTAACCTAAAATAAATTTACTTTTCCAAAGAAAAAAAAGAAGACCACATTAGTGCATATCGCAGTGTAACACTCATTTACCTCTCATAACATGCATTTTCTACATAGATAAAACATTCAATAAAAGCAGATTTTTAAATTGCCAGATAATCTCTCTATTTAAACTATTTTCAGACTTGATCTTATGGCACATGTACCATGGCTCTGTGTAAGTAGTGTTTTCTTCTATATGTTTCATATCTGCTAAGGAAAAGCAATAGCAGCAATAGACAGATAAATAATGTCTGGCATCTCTGTCTCTGTCCTCTTCTACCCTCTATATGCAAAAATTGCCCTTGAATCTTCAGTGGAGATCTGTATTCATTACATTTTACTTCATGCTTTTAAGCCAGTACTAGTCTCATTACTTAAACTCATTTTCAAATATATTGGAACTCACGTTTCTTTGTATCCAAGAATGACCATTCAAGACAACCATCGCATTCATTCATTCATTCATTCATTCATTCAGAAAATACAATCAATCTGAGCAATCCAAGTTACCATAAACCTTACTTACTATAGCTGGCACCTGTAGCTCAGTGGCTAGAGTGCCAGCCATATACACCCAGGTTGGTGGGTTCGAACCCAGCCCGAGCCAACAATGACAACAGCAACAACAAAAAAATATCTGGGCATTGTGGTGGGCGCCTGTAGTCCAGCTACTTGGGAGACTGAGGAAAGAGAATTGCTTAAGCCCAAGAGCTTGAGGTTGCTGTCAGACAACCTCACCACGGCACTCTACTCAGAGCAAGAGCTTGAGACTCTGTCTCAAAAAAAAAAAAAAAACCTTACTGTAAACACCTGTGATATTTGAAATTATCATACTCATCCTTCTTTGACCAAACATAGAGCCTAGCACATAGTAGGCACTTAATAAATGTTTGATGAATGAATGAATGAGTGACAAAAGATTAGCTATAGCCAGTACGCCACACTGGATTGATGTGATTTTATCATTTCATGTAAATAAACCCAGATACAAAAACATGTGACATGCGATATAAATTCAGATTTTTCAAAATATGTCCTTTCAATTTTGACTTTTCAGTCACTTTCTCATATAGGTTAATTTTTTTTCTTTTGTTTTAAATGTAAGTCATTTTTTTATCTCTGTTCCTCACACATGTTCTACTATGTAGGCAAATACTCCCTGTGATGAATTGCCAGGACTGAAACAAATTACTTCTTAAATTATCTACTTTTTAATTTGAACATCCAGGGAAATATTTATTACTTTAAAATAACTAATTTCCAGGATGAATCTCTTTGATTTCTACTGAGATTCTAAGACCTACCCAAGTCATTATCAATTGAATAAAATGCGAAAGAATTCCTCCCAAGTCGGATTTACGATGCGGATGATGATGATGATAGATGGCCTGTCCCTTTCACTTAGTTAATTATTATCAATTGTATTGTCATAACCACTTTATTTTAAGAGAGAATTTTATTTCCAAACTGGCTAGGGTACTAGCTATGCTTAACATAAAGAAACAACATTATATATTCCCTAGTTCCTTTGATTGAACAGGTTAACTAAAATATTAGCTTATAGGGCATAAGAACAAAAGACATTTATTTCCCTACCCCTCCCAAGGGCCACCACGGGCAGGGATGCAGGTCTCAGTTTCCAAAGAATTTTAAATAGACAGAAAACATTTTGCCATTTTTTTCCAGCCATTTCCTCTGTTACAGATTCCCGCCTCTCAATTTTGTATTTCCATATCTAGGGGAGAAGGGGTGGCATAGTCTCCAGCTATTCCTCGCTGAATTGAGGGAATGTTTTAGATGGAAAGTTATATGTATGTAAACATGTCATTGTAAAACTTGTGACAGTACATGTATAACAATAGATTATCAGGTGAAAAGATCATAAGCAAGAAGTAGAGCAGTGAGGACTGATAGGTTGAGATAGGCTGTAATGTACATAATGTCTAATACAGGCTGGGCTAGAAAGAAACATGGAAGCTGAGACTGCAAAGCTATGGACTTTGCCCTGTACCTGATCAGAGAGAACAGCTTCTGCAAATTCACACACCAAACAAGGTTTCAGGTGACAAATCTGATAGGAAGATAGGTCAACAGAAAAGGTGATAGGTTGTGGAAATTCTCTCTAAGGAGTTGTCATTCCATCCTATAGACAGAATAAATAATCAAAGAAAAGTGAGCAAATACATCAACATCGTCATTTTTCCCTTTTCCTAAACTGTTACTTGAGGTTCTCTAAAGGCTGCCCACTGTCTTGGAGGACTTAAGTCCTCTTCTTTCAGGGGACACCCCACAAGGTGTGAGTCATTGCAGGCATTATATAGGGTCGTTCCCATTTTTCTGCTTTCAAACTGCTCAGGGACCTGAAGGGAAACTCACACACAATGGTTAATATCTGACCCACTTGTGGACATGCTGTTTTACTCCTCTTTCTTACTCATAGTTACTTTAGCACACTTATCTTAGTAGGAAGGGACTCTCATAAACTATTTTAGGGACTTAATTTAAACCTGTTTCCAAAGGCCACCCTTATGAGGACAAGATTAAATACCCTATCCCATTTTTTGGTATCAATTTCCAAATGTATGCAATTTTCATTCTAGATGAAGGACTTTGCTTATTGCTTGGTTACTTCCAATTCTGGCTGCCTGGCAAAGATGCTGAGGTGGGGATGCTGGGTAGGCCCCCCAGGTGGGTGGAGGTGGGAGGATAAAAAATCACTAACTGGTGCTCGCTTTTTGGCAGCACATACACTAAAATTGGAATGATACAGAGAAGATTAGCATGGCCCCTGCGCAAGGAGGATATGCAAATTCATGAAGCGTTCCATATTTAAAAAAAAAAAATCGCTAACTGTAGTTGAATAGCAATAGGCCCTCACTTTTAAAGCTCTGTCTTTCTGCTTATGTCCAGAAAAAATGGATACTTTGAGGAACCAGTCTGCCATTTTTCATCCTTTGCTGGCAAAGTAATAAATTTGCATTTCCTTAGTCTCAAAAAGAAATTAAATTATAAATTTCTCAGCAATGTTAATTAAACAATGATGAAAACAATCAAATAATTATTAGCAAATGGAGTCAATTAGCAAAATTCCCAGATAAATGGACACCAAAATCTATCAGATAAATTGCTGAGATACAATGCTATACATCATGCAAAGTTCAAGTACTATATTTTAGTTAGGTAAATTAAATTTGATTTTCCCTGATGTGAAACCTGTGTGGGTTTTTTTAAATTTCTAATATCTATTTCTTCTAAATATGGATTTTTTATTATTCAAATGTGATAAAAGCATTTGATTGAAAGAGTTTTCATAAAATAATGAAAACCTCAACATTGAAATGTCAATAACTTCTATCTTAGCACTTGTCACGGTTTAAGTTGTAAGAAAAAATGTTAACATCCAAAAACATTAAAACCACATAACTTAAATGCCTTTTGTTAAGCAGATTCTTTCTAATTAACTATTTTTCTAAGGTAGAAACTATAAATTATTCTTATTTTTTGAATGATTGTTTTCTTTTGTGTTATTTTAAGCTTTACTGAGGTATAACTGATATACAAAAAGCAATCCATATTAAATTTATACGTTTTGATGACTTTGGAGATATGCATACAACCATGACACAGTCACTACAATCAAGGTCCTAACCATCACTTCCCCAAATTTCCTTGTGTTCTTTGTGAGATTTGGGTGGTGTTTTATTGGTGTTATAAGAACATTTAATGTGATCTATTCTCATGATACATTTCCAAGCTCATAATACCATGTCATTAGCTACAAGCACTAATGATGTATACTATATGTAAGTACTGCTAGTGGATATTTTAGCCAGATCAATTAGGCAAGAAAAAGAAATACAAGACATCCAAATCAGAGAGAAAGAAGTAAAATTGTCTCCATTTTCAGATGTCATGATCTAATATAAAAAAAAACCTACAGACTCCATAAAAAATAAAACTTAGAACTAATAAACCAACTCAGCAGAATTTCAGGATACAAAATTGACATACACATATCAGTTGCACTTCTACACACATGCAAGAAAGTATTCAAAAAGGAAATTAAGAAAACAATACCACTGTCAGTAGCAGCAAAAAGAAAAAACTTCTTAGAAGAGTACAGGCGAACCTTACTAAATGCAGAATACAAATGTCTTCATACAATAACTAAGAAAATGCCATGAAGGCTATGTTAATCAGCTTGATGAAAATAGTTCAGATTGTATATGACACCAGCACATTGTACCCCTTGATTGCACTAATGTACACAGCTATGATTTAATAATAAAAACAATTTAAAAAAAGAAAAGAAAAAACTACTAAGGAATAAAACAAGTATTTGATTTCAATATTTTAAATTATTATTAAAATATTTAAACTCATAAAACCAAGGAGATAAAAGACTTGTACGCTAAAAACTACAAAACACCTATGGAAGAAATGAAACAAGATACAAAGAAATGGAAAGCTATCTCATGCACATCTATTGGATGAATTATTATTATTAAAATGCCCATGCCACCCACAGTGATCTTCAAACTCGATATAATCCCTTATCAAAATCTTAATGGGAGTTTTTTTACAAATAGAAAATAAAATTCTAAAATTTATATGGAATCACAATTGACTCCAACTAGCTAAAGCAATCTTGAGAAAGAAGAACAAAGCCAGAGGTGTCAGAATGCCAGTGGCGTCATACTTCCTGATTTCAAAATAGATTAGAAATCTATAGAAATCAACAAGTATGGAACTGGCATGAAAAGAGACACATAGACCAATGAAACAAAATGGAGAACCCACAAGCAATCCCATGAATATATGGCCAACTGATCTTAAAGATGAATGCCAGGAACAGGTAGTGGGAAAAGGACAATCTCTTTAATAAATCATGTTAGAAAACTGGATATCCTCACACAAGAGAATGAAATTTTACCATATTTTACAACATACACAAAAGTCACACAAAATGGATTAAAAACTTAAATGTTAATCCTCAAACTATAAAATTCTTCAAAGAAATACAGGGGAAAATTTTTTGCCAATGGTCATGTCAATGATTTCATGAATTTGACACCAAAAGCACAGGCAACAACATAAAAAATACACAAAGGGAATTACATAAAACTAAAATGTTTCTACACAGCAGAGAAAAAAATAAATAGTAAAAAGGGGCAACCTATGGAATGGAGGAAATATTTTCAAATCATCTACTTCATTAGAGATTAATTAAGATATGATTATACTAGAATCTCCTGTAATTGAATAGCAAAAATAATCTGATTAAAAATGGGCAAAGAATTGGAACAGACATTTTTTCAAAGACACACAAATAACCAATAGGTATGTGAAAATGTGCTCAATATCGCTAGTCATAAAGGAAATGTAAATCAGTACCATAAAATCACCTCACACTTCTTAGAATGGTTAGGATCAAAAAAATAGAAAACAAGTATAAGTGAGAAAGTAGAGAAATGGAACTCTTGCACATTGCTGATAGGAAGACAAAAATCATGAAGCCAGATGAAAAACAGTATGCAAGTTTCTCATAAGAGTAAAAGTAACTATCATAGGATCCAGCTCTCCTACTTCTCAGTATGTATCTGGAAGAACTGGAATCAGGATCTCCAAGAGGTGTTCACATTCCCACATTCACTGCAGCATTATTCACAATAATCAAGACGTGGAAACATCCCAAAAGTCCATCAATGGATCCATGGATAAGGAAAATATGTCATTTTTATGCAATGAAATATTATTCAGCCTTTAAAAGAAAGAAAATCTTGCCAATTGAGACAACCTGGATGACAACATGCCTGGTGAAATAAGCTAGTCACAACAAAAGAAATATTCCATGATTCACATTTGTGAAGTGTCTGTAAACGTCAGACTCCCAGAAGTAGAGAATAGAATGGTGGTTATCAGAGGATGGAAAGAGATGGAAATGGGGAGTGGTTGCTTAGTGAGTATAAAGTTTCAGTGTGCAAGATGAACAAGTCACTTTGTTCTGGAAAATTCTGATCATCTGGAGGTTGTTATGTACTCTACCAGAAAGCCAGTTCACCTAAGAATTACAGATTAACATGTTTGTGTTTGACACAGTACCATGTACCAGTATCAGTTTCTTTCTTCTGGTACATTGTGTTGTTTTTGTTTTTTGCTTTTCTTATTGCTTTTTAAGATGTACACTGAGATTATCTGTTGCTTGGACACTCTTTGTTCCCTAATTCGGGTATTTAGATTGTCACTCTAAGTATTGCATTAACTGCCACCTACAAATTTTGACATGTTGTATTTTGACATTCAATAAAAAATATAATTTCCCTTTGACACACTCTTCTAGTCTTTCATTCATGGCTTATTTCAAACTTTATTACTTAGTTACAAATATTTGTGTGTTTTTTCACAATTACTTTTTATGTAGAACTTCAAGGAAGGAGAAATTTTTAAATGGTTTCTAAAAAGGAAAATACAGTGGACACTGCACACAAATCAGCAAGGTAAAGAAGTTGGATAAGCATTTCACATGAATTAAATAAGCATCAGAAGAGAAGTTGTCTTGAAGCTTGCCTTTCCTGCCTTTCTACGCTGTCACAACACAAAGGGAAACCATTTCCATACCATATTGTTATGCATGACAAAAGAAGTTATTCTATTTGACAATTGCAAGCATTCAGCCAATGGTTGGATAAAGATGAAGGCCAAAACACAGTTCAAAACTGAATATTCATTGAAAATGTTAGTAGTTTCTCTTTGGTGGTCTAGAGTTCGTATTATCCACTACAGCTACCTGGTAAATTGATTACAACAAATGTCGACTGCAACTAAATAGAGGACATGATCCAGATGCTTTCAATTAAGCGGCTGGGCTTGGTCAATAGAGACAAGGCCTATCCTCTTGCAAGACATCACTTGACCTCATGTGGCAGAAACAATGCTACTCAAACTACGGAAGCTAGTCTTGGAAACTCTGTCATCCACCATATTCACAGACCTTGCACCACCTGACTACCCCTTCTTCCAGGCTTTGGACCACTTCTTGCAAGGAAAAAAATTCAATTCTCAACAAGCTGTGGAAAGTGTCTTTAACAATTTCATCACCACACACTCTCTAGGCTACTTTGCTGCCAGCATGTAAGTTACCATTAAGATGGCAAAACTGTGTTGACAGTTAAGGTACATACCTCAATTAATTATACTTCTTGAGACATAATAAACTAAGCTTTTAATTAAAAAGCAGATATTTCATATTTAATGACCTAAATAGAATAGCATTGTCTATTTCAATTCCAGCCTTATTTAATATTAATTGTGCTGTTACTCCTGTAATAACATTGCTTGCTTTGCCCCAAGACAACCAAACTCACTAGCAAAATCAGATGAATGTATGGAGACTAAATGGCAGTAAGGGGCCCTAAAGATTTAAGATGAAAGATCATGGTCTCTCCGTGTGTATACTCAATATATACCAATAACCAAAGATGAATATAAGTCATGTTGAGCACCTCTTGTAATTGCAGAAATAAAATGTGACATATTACAAATTTAATACGATTTTTTTCTTTCTTAAAATATACATTTTTGGCATGCTCTGTGTGTGTGTGTATACATGTGTCTGCATGTGTATATATACACACAAATATTATACATATATATACACATATATAAAGGTCTTATACTATTAAAAGTTATATAAATGGTATTCTGTGTAGAACAAAAAAACGATTCAAATTTTAATTAAGAGTAAGGATTCAAATATTAAATTTAATGTTAAAAAAAATCATCTCGTAAACCTTACAAGTATTTAGAATTCGGTATTAAAACCACTCTGGTCTTATAGTAACTATGTTACTATTTATCAGCTATTAGTCATATTTTGTATTGATAATCCAGTAAATGATATATTTTCAGCTACAGAGCATTTAAGATGTATATGCTTGAACTAAGATGTAGATTCCACATTATCATAAAAATAAATTCTGAGAAGTCACCTGCTTAGTTCTAAATAGTGTAATTATGTTGCAACTGAAAACAATACAGTGCTTAAAGATTCACTTAAAGAAAATAATCAAATGTTAGAGTAAGAAATTACATATGAGTCATTCAGTATGATAAATTATCTTTCCCTTGAATTCTGTTGAGCATATTATTATCCAGATTCAAGGGAAATATACTGGGAACTACTCTTTATAGAGTTCATTCTAAGATCAAAAAAATGTGAACCAAAGGAAAAGAAAATAAATATCTAAGAAACGCATATGAATGAGCCCATTTATAGCAATCAAACTAATCCTAAATTTTAGTCTAGAAGATGGGTAAAATGAAGGCTTTAACTTGACCTGTGACCATCCATTTGCCTTCTGACATATTGAGGAAGGAATTTAAGCTTCAAGCAAGAGGTACCCAGAGTAATCTATTTTCTTTGGCTGTGAGAAATCAATAATGAGTCTTTTATACCAAATCAAAACATTAGTACAAGGAAAACTAGAAACAAAACATGATGCCCAAGAAACATAAAAAGACAAAACATTCAAAAGACTAATAAGAAGTTTTGCTTTCCAAAAACACGTATAACAAAAGAATAACTAAAAGAATATTCCAATAACTTCAAAGAAATGCTATACCAATATGACAAGGGTCATTCCACAGCTTTATCCATGTATAATACCTGTATACCACAACCTGGCTATACGGGATGGGAAAGAATTCTCACCTCTCTTAAATACCTAATGTCTACAATCTTTCTATTTTTACTACATCTACTTTGTGTTTGCCAAAGAAGATGAAAGTAAGATAGCACCTGTGGCTCAGTGGGTAGGACGCCGGCCCCATATACTGAGGGTGGCACCTTCAAAGCCAGCTCAGGCCAAACTGCAGCAACAACAACAAAAGAAAAATAGCCGGGCGTTGTGGCGGGTGCCTGTGGTCCCAGCTACTTGGGCAAGAGGATTGCTTAAGTTCAATAGTTAGAGGTAGCTGTGAGCTAAGATGCCACAGCACTCTATCCAGGGTGACAAAGTGACTCTGTCTCAAAAAAAAAAGAAAGAAAGAAAGAAAAGGAAAGGAAAAAAAAACAGTTTCAGGAAGGATATAATTTAATGTGCTTATTAGAAGGAGAAAGAGAAAGGGAAATAGTAGGAGATAAAAATGGTTTGTGAGTGATTGAAATGTGGTGGTAAGATTTCTATTCTGTTCACATTTTCCATATGAGGCTTGATTGCTATGAATCAGTAGCCTCAGCACATAGAATCACAAGGGAGACGTGGAACTGTGGGTTGGAGTGAAAAAAGAAAAGAAATTCAGCCCATTTGAAAAGTTGATCTCTGCAGATTGTCTCTCCCTTTTCTGTACTCAGATGTGAACTTTCTACTTCATCTTTTATTTGGTGCTGGTACTATCTGTCCTATGAAGAAGCAATAACCAACTGTCAGCCTGGTTTCATGTCTTTGGAGTAGAGGAAAGAGTGGCCTTAAGGTGACTGGGTGAATAATACATCCACAGGAGGCACTGAGGCAACCATTTTATTTTAAAATAGAAAAGTTACCTGTAAAAGAATTTTCATTATTTTCTTAACAATGTACAGGAGAATGTAATAAAATTTTAGCGACTTGAGTTTGATTCATATATACTGGAGTTTGCCCAGTCAATTGGTAAAGGAGGCTGGACAATAAAGTATTTGCAGGGAGGAACATGGGAGAAAGCAGCTGGCCCAAGAAGACTGACATAATTTGACAGAGAGGAGACTGTGATGTGAAAGTTGTGCCTGGCTCCAGGAGTTGTCCCAAGAAACCCAAGGAACTTAGGTTGGATGCAGTGGAGAGCAAAAATGCTATGAATGAGAAGGAAACAGACTTTCATTAAAAACTCTCTCAGGGATTGTATTTCCAGCAGCCAAGCTGGAGTTAGCCCACAGACAGAGTCCAAGGGAATAAGGGACAGAATGGTAGAACCCTAGGAAAAGCCTGATGACTAGCTGAGAAAATCAGAAAACCACAGTGCCCACAGGGATCCTCAGAAATGATGGGTAGAAGTGTGAAGCTTAAAAGAGGATTCTGAACAAAATAAGTTGAATTATTTTAATACCTCTTCTGTAACAGAGGAGAGGAAAGAGCATCTGTGTACAAATGCAGGTGGATGGAAATGTGTCCGGAGGCCTTCTCTTCTGCTGATTCCATTTTCTAGGGAAGATAGAAAATTAGGCCCTCATCTGAAAGGGCATTGAGGGGCAGTGAGAAGGTGTGAAATAGTCACTTAGCATAGAAGAGGAATGAATAGAAAGGATAATATAGTTGGATTCCTGGGTAGCACTAATGACCCTCTTAATGTTAGATCATAAATGAAAAGTGGACTTCTCAGTAAGTTTCAAGTCTCTTTTCACCAACCCTAAACTGCTCTGTACCTCTGCTGATGGAGAGTGGAAGTAAAGGCAAGAGATGGTTCCAAGAAGTACATGGAGGTCAGGAACTTCCCTTCACACCTATGAGTCCACAGAAGGAAGTATCATTTGTAGGCATTGATTTGGCACCTCACAGATACTATGGCAAGAGTCTCTGCAGTCCTTTTGGTCAGTCTCAATATAATGCCTATTCCTCCAGCCCTCACATCTGAGTTCTAGCTTAAAAACAGAAAGGAAAAAGGAAAAAAATGTCTATCTTTCAATTAATGGAAATAAAAACTCTTGACAGTCTCTATGGAAAGTAATTGTACTGAAGAAATGTGTGCAGCTTTGAGGAAGCCTTTCTAGCAACATACATTAGACAAGTTTTACCAAGGACAGGAATGTCTCATAGGCCCTCCTAATATGTTCCTCTAAGAGATATGGGCAAAAAAATAATGACACAGGTCTCCAGCAATAGAGGATTACTGTGATTATCAAGAAGGATATAAAAATAACCAAATAAAAGAGATTGTCTGGGAAGACAGGTGCAGGAGAGACACCATGATTCCTTTCATTTGCATTGTCAATGCTATGGACACAGAACAAAAATGAGGTCTAGGTTTTCTCTCGTGCACCTGGAAGCACATGTGAAGATGACCCCCACAGAAGCTAGTGAAATACATGGTAAAGGGAGAAGAATCATCGAATGCTTATTGTTTTTGTCATGAAGTGAATACTCACCCCAAATTGAGAGTCACTTCAAAATCTGTGAGCAACCTCTTGGGCAACATGATAGATTCAAGAGCAGAAAAAAAATAAACTCTGATAAATAGCTTTAAACAATTTTGAGGAAAATATAGCAGAAGCTGAATCTACTAATTCAGTTATGTGTGACATCAGCTGAATCTAGAAAGGAGGTGACCAGGATATAACACAAAAAGGAGAAGAGCAGAATCTGCCCTAAAAGAACATGTAATAAGGAGGGGATTTTGCCATAAACTCATTATTTGGAGAAAACTGAAGAGAACATGAAAGCTATGAAAAAAAGGCACCATAGATAATTTGACATAATGCGTTGAGAGATGAGATTGTAGACACACAGAGAAGAAGATTGAAAGCAAATGTTGGTATTTCAAAAAGGATTAATTCAATCAAAAGATACAACTTAACTATATGTTGCATATAAGTGAGGTGTGTAAAGATCTGGAAGGATGAAAGTTAAAAAAACTCAAAAATATGTCTGACCATATGCTAAGGCAAATGAAACCCAAATCACCATGAAAGTATCAAGTACGTCTAAGTTCAACTTTAATGAAAATTACTTAATAGAAAAAGTTTAATGATCAAAAAAAAGTCATTGAAGATTGCAGAAGGTGCAATTTACCTTAACAGTGTACCAGTCAGAGATATTAGTGGGTAAAAGAAAAAAGTGCCATCGTAAATCTCAAAATAAATCTCAGAAATAGTCGTAGAAGATAGGAAGAGATGGAATAGTAGGAATAGAGACTATTCCTACTCTTAGCGTAGAAGAGGAATGAATAGGATAATATAGTCGGATTCCTGGGTAGCACTAATGACCCTCTTAATGTTAGATCATAAATGAAAAGTGGACTTCTCAGTAAATTTCAAGTCTTTTTTCACCAACCCTAAACTGCTCTGTACCTCTGCTGATGGAAGAGATAGGAATAGTCCTATCTCTAGATAGCCCACAGACAGAGTCCAAGGGAATAAGGGACAGAATGGTAGAACTAATAGCCCTACTAACTATAGTAGGAAGAGATAGGAATAGTCGTATATCAGAGGTTTTTTTCTGCTCTTGAATCTATCATGTTGCCCAAGAGGTTGCTCACAGATTTTGAAGTGACTCTCAATTTGGGGTGAGTATTCACTTCATGACAAAAACAATAAACTAAGTTATTAGTTAGTTAGTTAACTAACTTTAACTTAAGTTAAACACTTAAGTGCTTTCTATTAGCCTGTGACAGATGAAGTCGGGTGTGGAGAATAAGTTGTGAGGTTATAGGGTCCCTACAGCCTGAGACACACTCAGAGAGTGACCCCAACCACTTCTCCTTTTCACCTGCCTTTTCTTACTATAGCAAGTACATAGTTTTTCCTCTTTAAAGTTCATCTTTACCCACTGTGCTAAGATTTACATCATTTAGCAACCTTGTTAAGATACTGTATAAATAAAACTATTCCCACAGTTCGGTGCTGGCCACAGCAATCAGCTCTTCAGCCCTCCTGACCCCATCGTACCTTTGTATCTCGTGCGTTTTGTGTATCTTGTGTCTTATAACCTTATTTCCCACCATTTCCACTCTGGTTATTTCTCCTTCCCCATGCTGGTTCACGAGAGTAGGAAAAAGTTTATAAAGGAGGTAGAAAATCTGAATAATGTAACCTGAATATAAAGAATATTCCTTCTTTTGAAGGATCTGTGGAGCATTTGGGAAAAGATAATTATGTACTAAGTCAGCAGATAAACAAGTAATTTAATTCAAAAGATAGAAACATAACAAATTGCATTCTCAGATACCAAGGCAATCAAAGATTAAATACTTTAAGAAACAATATAAGTAAACTAAAATTTTGAAAATAATCTCTGAAAATTTGGGTTAAGAAGAAAAAGCATATGCTAACACCTAAACAGTCTTAAACATTTCTAAAGCATATGCTAACACCTCAGAAGTCTTTGTTGACAAATAGTAATAAAGAGTGAAAAAATATGAAGTAACTATTCATCTCAAAAACTTGAGGAAAACTAAAATAGGGATAGAGGGAATAAAAAAAGAAATAAAACTAAAATAAATATATGGAAAGTGAAAAAATTATAAAGAATATACAAAAATAAATAATTTTGAAACAAAAGAGAACTGGAGCAGACAGGTAAACCAGTATCTTGAAAAATTTAGAAAAATACATGTCTGAGCATCAGCTAGCCTCATAAAATAAAAAGAGTGAAAATACAAAAATATACAAAATCAAAAAGTAGGAAGGGAATATAACCAAATACACTAAAGTAATCAACAAGAGTGCCTTGAAATTGTGATAAAAATAAATTTCACTACAAAGATAATAGAAATTATTTCTATTAGTAAGAGTGAACACTGGTGAAAATCAAGAAAATGATTGGAGTTGGAAAAACTTCTCCTACCAAAACCAAACAAATATTAAAGCTCAAATTATTTCAAAAGTTAATTTATCCAAACCTTCAAGGAGCAAGTTATAAACACACTGTTTAAACGTGCTGGGTAGTAGAAAAGAAAGACACCTTACAGTGTAGCATAGACACTCAAGTCAGAAGGCACAACCCAGAAACCTGCGCGTCAATCACATTTATGAGTGTGGAGACATTAAATCTGGATAAAATATCGGGAGGCAACCCTAAACAATATGTACCATAATTAAGCTGAATTAATTCCAGGAATGCAAATATGCTTTATTTTTAGGAAATTTTTATTTCAAAGTATGATGAGAGTACAAATGTTTGGGTGTACATGGCTGCCTTTTCTAATGTTTGAATCAAGGCATGAGTGCTCTCATCACCCAGATAGTATTCATTGTACCCATTAGGTAGGTTTTCACTCATTCCCTCCTGTCCCTACCCCCTGCTTGATTTTCACGAAGTTATACTTCCCTCTGTGCACCTATGTACTCATCAGTTAGTTACACTTTAATAGCAAGTACATGTGCTGTTTGTTTTTCTATTCTTTAGATAATCCACTTAGGACAATAGTCTCTAGTTCCACCCAAACTATTGCAAAAGGAATTACTTCATTCTTTTCATGGCTGAGTAGTATTCCATGGTGTACACATACTAAATTTTATTAATCCACTCTTGAAGAAGATGAAAAATGCTACTCCAGTGAATACATGAGTGATAAGAAAGGGAAATAGCCTCATTACTGATATGCAGTAAGTTTTAGTGGTCTGGATAGAAGATCAGACCAACTATCACTTAAGTCAAACTCTAAGCCAGAGCAAACACCTGACTGTTTTCAATTTTATGAGACCAAGAGAGTGAGGAAGCTGCAGAAGAAATGTTTGAAGCTAGCAGAGATTGCTTCATCAGGTTGATGAAAAGTAGCCATCTCCATAACATAAAGATACAAGGGGAAGCAGAAAGAGCTGATGGAGAAGCTGCAACAAGCTATCCAGAAGATCTAGCCAGGTCACAATGGGTGTGGCCACACTAAATAGATTTTCAATGTACATGACACAGCCTTCCATTGGAAGAAGATGCTATCTAGGACTTTTATAGTGACAGCAAAGAAGTTCATGCCTGGCTTCAAAGCTTCAAAGGACAAACTTGTTAGGGGCTAATGCAGCTGGTGATTTTAAGTTGAAACCAATTTTCATTTGTCATTCTGACGATTCTAGAACCCTTAAGAATGTTGCAAAATCTACTCTGTCTGTGCCATGTAGGTAGAACAACAAAGCCTAGATGACAGCACATCTATTGACAACACTGTTTACTGAACATTTTAAGCCCACTAATTAGGTCTAGTGCTACTGAGACAAAAAGATTTCTTTCAAAAATATTCTCACTGGCAGTGCACTTGGTCACTTAAGAGCTCTAATGGAAATGACCCAAGAGATGAATATTGTTTTCATGCCTGCTAACACAACATCCTTACTGTAACCCATGGATCAAAGGGTCATTTCAATTTTTAAATCTTATTTAAGAAATATATTATGTAAAGCTATAGGTATCATAGATAATCATTATTGTAATGGCTCTGGGAAAAATAAATTTTAAACTTTCTGGAAAGGGTTCACCTTACTGATGCATCTGAGAACAATTATGATTCGTGGGAGGAAGTCAAAATATCAATATAACATGAGTTTTTCCAACCCTCAGGGATGACTTGGAGAGGTTTGAGACTTCAGAAGAGGAAGTAACTGCAGATGTGAGAGAAACAACAAAAGAACCAGACTAAGAAGTGCAGCCTGAAGATGTGATTGAACTGCAGTCTCATGATAAAACTTGAACAGCTAAGGAGTTGCTTCTAATGGATTAGCAAAGAAAGTGGTTGCTTGAGATGGAATCTGTGCCTGGTGAAGATACAGTGAAAATCATTGAAATGACAGTAAAGGTTATAGAATTCTGTGTAAACAGAAATGATAAAGAAGCAGCAGCAATTTGAGAATACTGACTCCAGGTTTGAAAGAAATTCTGCTGTGAGTAAAGTGCTATCAAATAGTCTTGCATGCTACAGAGAAGTCTTTCATGTAAGTTAGGCACAGTTGATGCAGCAAATTTCATTTTTGTTTTATTTTAAGAAATTGTCATCCCAACCTTCAGCAACCACCATTCTGATCGGTTACAGACATTCATCCAGGGACTCACTAAGGATTCAGATGACTGTCACCATTTTGTAACAAGAAAGTATTTTTATATTAAGGTATTACATTGTTTTTTAGACATAATACTATTGCACACTTAATAAATTACACTAAAACATAAACATAACTTTTATATGCACAAGAAAATAAAAAAGTTGCATGATTTATTTTATTGCAATATTCATTATGTTACTGTGCTCTGGAACTGAAGATGCAACATCTCCAAGATTTTTCTGTACATGCATCATGCAGCTTAAAGTAATTGAAAATGCTTATAAACAGCAGTTGGGCATTTTATCCTTGCTCTACCTTAAATAAATTACTTAACTTCTCTTGATGTCACTATCAAGACATTTTTCTCAGAAGTATAATTTCCCAATATGTAATTAGTATATAGATGGGAGACTTTATTTTATTGTATACCACATTAAAATTTAAATTTCATAACAGGAAGGAAATGTTTGAAGAAAGATCCATGTATCATTTTTAGCAAATGAAGTTGTGACTCTCATTCAGATTAACTAAGACCAAAGGAGTGTTTCTTTTTTTTCATTTAGAGATGATGTAAATACAATTTGGTACACACAAAATAGAATACTGTACTTTGGTGAAAGTAGTTTAGCTTCAATTACATGCCACAAGAAGAATGGATCTTAGAAACATTATAAGAAAATGTTACAGAAGAGTACATTAAGTATTATTCCATTGTATGGAGTTCAAAACATGGAAAACTTAATAATATATTGTTAGGAGATACAAAAGTATATAGTAAACACTATTATAAAAAGAAAGTGGGCTTTGCCTCTGGATGTGGAGGGAAGACGTAGGATTGTGGAGGGGCTAATGGATTTTCCAATGTAGTAGTAGAATTGTCTTAATCTAGGACAATTTAAACATATTTTACATGTATTCTCTTTATACATATTCTCTTCTACATAATTTAATAAAAACCCACTCTCTTCCAATTCTACATTCACTGTTCACCCCTCCCTCAATACATCAGTATTAAATTTTTGTTGTTGTTGTTGTTCTTAATTTTTTAGGGTTTATTCTCTATTTTCAAACATTAAAAAAATTCAATTATTATAGGTATGTAACAGTTATATATCTTCCTAGGGTAGATGTGATGCTTTCTTTTTTTCTTTTTTTTTTTTTTTAACATTTGAGCCTTAATTTTATTAAAAAAGGAAAAAGAAACAAAGACAAAATAAAACTTTAGCTTCATACCAGCAGGATTGTTAGTTTTCACCAAATACTGTTGGTTTAGAAAAGGTTTTTGTTCCCATGCTACTCTTTCCTTGGCCCCTGAGA
>CAUYON010097689.1:0-73121 GCA_963573935.1 Arctocebus calabarensis | reverse complement strand
GGCGCTGTGGCGGGTGCCTGTAGTCCCAGCTACTCGGGAGGCTGAGGCAAGAGAATCGCTTAAGCCCAAGAGCTGGAGGTTGCTGTGAGCAGTGTGATGCCACGGCACTCTACCCAGGGCGATAAAGTGAGACTCTGTCTCTACAAAATAAATAAATAAATAAATAAATAAAAAGAGATAGTATATATATGTATATGTACATAGATAGATAGATAGTATATACATATATATATGTAGATAGATAGATAGTATATATATATATGTAGATAGATAGATAGATAGATAGATACTTAGATAGTATATATATACTATCTCATCTGGCAGCTGTATACATATGTATGTCTGTGTATATATATGCCGTATGTATACATATGTGTGTATATATTATCTCATCTGGCAGTTGTTCCAGATATTTGTAGGGCATCCCTTTCGTAAAGTGATTTGGTGAGGCTTAAACATTGACATGCTTTAAGATTAATATAAAGCAGTAAAATGGGATAAGGGTTAAATTATACAACCAGCATTTTTTTTTAATTGGGGTTTTAGTTTTTTAATTAAATCATAAACACATAGATCATGTATATATTAAAGCATTTATGGGGTACAATGTGCTGATTTCATATAGAATTAGGAATGCTTACATCATGCTAGTTAATATATACCTCATCTCATCTATTTAATTATTGTGTTAAGACATTTATATTCTATACTAATAGATCCGAAATGTACCCTTGCATTATGCATCATTGGTGTGATCCCACCATTCACCCTCCCTCAGTCTGACTTCCCCTATCCCCTCTCATCCCCCCTCCTCTGTCCTTCATCTTGGGCCATAGTTGTGATCTATTTTTCATATGAAAGTGTGAGTGATTGTAAATTGGTTTCATAATAGTACTGAGTACATTGGATATTTTTTCTTCCATTCTTGAGATACTTTACTAAGTAGCATATGTTCCAGCTCCATCCATGTAAATGTAAAAGAGGTAAAGTTTCCATCTTTTTTGAAGGTTGCATAATATTCCATGGTATACATATACCACAATTTCTTAATCCATTCATGGGTCAATGGGCACTTGTGCTTCTTCCATGGCTTGGCTATTATGAATTGAGCTGCAATGAACTATCTGGGGCAAATATCTTTGTTATAAAGTGATTTTTGGTCTTTTAGGTATACACCTAGTAGAGGAATTGCAGGATCAAACAGCAGGTCTACTTTTAGATCCCTGAGTATTCTCCATACTCTTTTCAAAAGGGACATATTATCTTGCACTCCCACCAGCAGTGCAGAAGTGTTCCCTTTTCTCCACATCCATGCGAACATCTGTAGTTTTGGGATTTTGTTGTGTGAGCCAGTCTTAGATGACATCTAAGTTAGATGGGAGTTAGATGATATCTCAAAGTGGTTTTGATTTGCATTTCTCTGATGATTAAAAATGATAAGCATTTTTTCATGTGTCTGTAGGCCATGTGCCTATCATCTTCAGAAAAGCTTCTGTTCAAGTCCCTTGCCCACAATGAAATGGGATTACTTGATCTTTTCTTATTAATAAGTTTGAGTTCTCTGTGGATTCTGGTTATCAAACCTGTGTCAGAAGCATCACCTGCAAATATCCTCTCTCATTCTGAGGGCTGTCTGAAGGCTTTACTTACTGTGTTTTTGGCTGTAAAGAAGCTTTTTAGTTTGATCAGATCCCAATAAAGTATTTTTGGTGTTGCTTCAATTGTTCTGGAGGATCCTCTTCATAAAGTATTCTCCCAGGCCAATTTCTTCAAGTGTTTCTCCAGCACTCTCTCCAAGAATCTTTATAGTTTCATGTCTTAAGTTTAAATCTTTTATCCAGTAAGAGTCAATTTCCGTTAATAGTGAAAAAACTGGGTCCAGTTTCAGTCTTCTGCAAGTCACCAGCCAATTCTCCCAGCAACATTTGTTAAATAGGGAATCTTTCCCCCAATTTATACTTTTGATAAGATTATCAAGGATCAAATCACAATAAGTGTCTGGGTTCTTCTCTTGGTTCTCAATTCTCTTCCATACATCTACCTCTCTATTTTTGTGCCAATACCATGCTGTTTTGATCCCTATAGATTTATAGTATAGTTTGAAGTCTGGTAGAGTGATTCCTCCTAATTTGTTTTTATTTATGAGTAATGTCTTGGCTATTCGAGGTTGTTTTCTGGTTCCATATAAAACAAAGTACTATTTTTTCTAGATCTTTAAAGTATGATGGTAGTGCTTTGATAGGGATTGCATTAAATTTGTAAATTGCTTTGGGTCATATGGACATTTTAACAATGTTGATTCTTCTTAGCCATGAGCATGGTATGTTTTTCCATTTGTTAACATCTTCAGCTATTTATTTTCTCAGAGTTTCATAATTCTCTTTATAGAGATCTTTCACATCCTTTGTTAGGTAAATTCCCAAATATTTCATTTTCTTTGGCACAACTGTAAAGGGAATAGAGTCCTTGACTGTTTGGGGGCTTGACTATTATTGGAATGTATAAAAGCTACTCATTTGTGAGTATTGATTTTGTATCCTGAGATGCTACTGTATTTCTTTACCACTTCTAAGAGTTTTGTGCTTGAGTTCCTGGTATTTTCCAGGTATAAAATCATATCATCTGTGAAGAGTGAAATTTTGAATCTCCACTGACCCTATTTGTATACCCTAGATCGCCTCCTCTTGCCTGATTGCAATGGCTAAGACTTCCATTATAATGTTAAAAAGCAGTGAAGACAATGTGCAACCTTGCCTGGTTCCTGATTTGAGTGGAAATGTTTTCAGTTTTACTCCATTCGATATGATATTGGCTGTGGGTTTGCTGTAGATCAGTTTGCTCTATCAGTTTAAGAAAAGTCCCTTCTATACCTATTTTCTTAAGTGTTCTGATCATGAAAAGATGCTGGATATTGTCAAAAGGTTTTTCTGCATCTATTGAGAGAATCATATGGTCTTTGTTTTTTAGTTTGTTTATTGATGTATTATATTTATAGGTTTATGTATATTGAACCAACCTTGAGACACTGGGATAAAACCCATTTAGTCATGGTGTATAATTCATTTCATGTGTTGCTGGATTCTGTTTGCTAGGATCTTACCGAATATTTTGCATCTATGTTCATTAAAGATATTGGTCTAATATGGGGAAAGGGGAGAATGAGGGGAGGGGAGGGGATGGGTGGAGGGAGGGTAATTGGTGGGACGACACCTATGGTGCATCTTACAAGGGTACATGAGAAATTTACTAAATATAAAATATAAACATCTTAACACTATAACTAAGAAAATGCCATGAAGGATATATTAATCCGTTTGATGAAAATATTTCAAATTGTACATGTTGTATTTCATGATGGCATTAATGGACACAGCTATGATTTAAAAAAAAAAAGATATTGGTCTGTAGTTTTCTTTTCTTGTTGGGTCTTTTCCTGGTTTGGGAATCAGGGTGAAATTTGCTTCATAGAATGTGTTGGGAATTATTCCTTCTTTTTTGATGTTTTGGAAAAGGTTAAGTACTATAGTCACTAGTTTGTCTTTAAAGGTTTGGTAGAATTCTGATGTGAAGCCATTTGGTCCAGGACTCTTCTTTTTGGGGAGATTCTGTATATGATTCTATTTCAGTTCTTGATAAAGGTCTGACTAGCATTTCCAATTCTTTCTGATTAAGTCTAGGAAGTTGACGTGCTTCCAAGCATTGGTCAATTTTGTTCAGATTTTCATATTTCTGAGAATAAAGTTTTTTGTAGTATTCATTAAGGATTTTTTTAATTTCTGAGGTATCTGTTGTTATTTTGCCTTTGTCATTTCTGATCAATACTACTATGGACCTTAATTTTCTATTTTTGGTTAGGTTGGCCAAAGGTTTATCAATTTTGTTGAATTTTTCAAAAAAAAAACAATTTTTTGATTGATTGATTTTTTGAATAATTCTTTTGTTTTCAATTTCATTTAATTCTGCTCTAATTTTAGTTATTTCTTGTCTTCTGCCTGGTTTGGGGTTTGAATGTTCTTCCTTTTCCAGTTGCTTATAATGTCCCATTAAGTTATTGACTTCCTCTCTTTGAGGAAAGCTTGCAACACAATAAATTTCCCTCGTAGGACTGCCTTTGCAGTATCCCACAGGTTCTGATAATTCATGTATTCATCATTGTTTTGTTCCAAAAATTTGGCAATTTTCTTCTTAATCTCATCAATGACCCAGCTATCATTCAGCATAAGGTCATTTAGTTTCTATGTCTTTGTATGAGTATGCAGATACCTGTTATTGGTGAGTTCAACTTTTATTACATGATGATCCAAGAAAATACAAAGAATAATTTCTATACTTTTAAATTTGCTGAGGTTAGACTTGTGACCTAAGGTGTGATGAATTTTGGAGGATATTCCATGGGCTGATGAGAAGAATATGTATTCAGTTATGTTAGGATAAAATGTTCTGTAGATGTCTGCTGTTAAATTCCATTCTGGTATGGTGAAGTTTAAGTCCAAAATTTCTTTGCTTAGTTTCTTATTGGTGGATCTATCCAACACTGCCAAAGGGGGTTAAAATCTCCAACTATTATGGTGCTAGAGGATATTAAATTGCTGATGACTGTTAGAGTCTCCCTTATAAATTGAGAAGCATTCTGGTTGGGCACATAAATGTTAATAATTGACATCTCATCATATTGAGTGTTTCTCCTAACAAATATAAAGTGACCATCCTTGTCTTTCCTTACTTTTGTTGGTTTAAAGTGTTGTGTATCTGCAAATAAAATTGCCACCCCTGTTTTTTTCTGGTTTCCATTTGCCTGGATTACAGATGCCCATCCCTTAACCCTGCATGTATATTTATCCTTTAAGTTAAGATGAGATTCTTGTATGCAGCAGACATCTAGCCTGAGTTTTTGTATCCAGTCAGCCAACCTGTGCCTCTTCACAGTTTAAGCTGTTCACATTAATTGAGAGTATTGATAAGTCTGGTAGTATTTTGGGTGTCAAGTTTTTCAAAAGTCCAGTGGACATTTTGAATCCTTTCACCACTGTGGAAATGGGTTTTAGTCAAGAATTTCAGAGTGAGTTTACTATGGTGGTAGAGCATTGCGCTGGTCATTATGGAGGATGGGTCTGAGGATATCCTAAAGAGCTGGTTTGGTTATGGCAAATTTCTTCAAGAACTTCTTGTCTCAATGTCTCAAAATCTTTGGTGATTTTGTCTTTGAATTAATTGAATTTTTGAGACAACTTTTGAACTGCTCCTTGAATTTCTAATTCCATCTTTACCTCCATTCTGTTAATCTTATTTGCAATTCAAATTCTGAATTCAATTTCTGACATCTCAGCCATTTGTTTATGAATGGGATTTTCTGTTGCATCTCTTTTGTCATTCTTTGGGGCAGTTGATCTACTGTGATTATTCATATTGCCAGAGTTTTTCCACTGATTTCACCCCATGATTATTTTTCATTGTTTAGCAAGAGAAGCTGGCAAGATGAAATTGAATTGGGGGCTCCTGGAGTTGTAATTAACCAGCCCTTTACCAAAGAACTGGGACTGGTGATTGCAGCTTTTTTCTTAGAGCTTTACCAAGGTCCCACTTAGAACAATATCCTGAAACTCTAGGCACCTGCTTGGTGTGGTGGGGCTAGATGGTGATGACTGGTATTCAGCTAGTCTCTGTCCAATGCTAGTGAATCAGTGGCTTTGGGATGAAATCTCAGCTATGGTGATACATAAGCAACTAAGACACCCTGCCCCCCTGCTATTGGCAACAACTGGAAGGGGAGAATCCCATACCTCCACAACAACACACCTAGGGTACAACCTTGGTGAGTCCCCAGAGTGATTGGCCCAGGTTAAGAGTTCCAAACCAATTGTCCTGGTGGACCCAAACACCTATCATGTGGGAGAGTTCAAAAGGTCTTCAGCATCTAGGCAGCAAGTGTCCACTGGCAGCTCAATTTGACCACAGTGGGAGGGACCATGGAACTGCCACCACTGTCAGGGACAGCACTGCCACTGTCAGGGGTGGTGCTGCCGGTCTGGGTATGGAGGTCGCAGGAGCCAGCAGAGAGCTGGAGGGCATTGCCACTGGCCACAAGGGTCACAGGAGCTGGGCAGGAAGCCAGAGGGCAGAGTCTCTGTCTTCAGGGTCCTCCGGAGTCATAGGAGCTGTACAGGAGTCGCCGGTGGGTCTCAGGAGCCAGGTGGAGCCAAATGGCAGAGTCACAGAAGCCAGGCAGGAGTTGCTGGCTGTGGGCAGCAGGTCACAAGGGCCAGTCGGAAGTCACTAGCCATGGGCCACACAGGTCATAAGAGCCAGGCAGGAGTTGCCACCATGAGCCGCTGGTCATGGGAGCCGAGCAGGGAGCCAAGCCACCCACCGCAGGCTGCTGAGCCAGGGAGCTGGTGGGCTGTGTTCCCAGGTGGTCCATAGCACAGGACCTGAGCCATGCTCTTTCCAACATGGGGCCCCTCGCATCTCCGGTCACGCAACACTTCCCTTGTGACTCCCTGCTTCTATTGAAGTTATAGTTTCAGCACAACTGTCCCACAGCTCCTGAGGTGCCCCGCCCTCATAAAAATCTGCCAAACGCTCCAGATTTTGCAGGGGGTAGTCTTCCAGAGCACCAGGAGATGGGGGAGAGGTGGATTGGGAGTTCAGGAAGGTAGGGAGAATATTAAATCCACTTTTGGCCCAGGCAAGAGACTTCCTGGGCTTGCAGCAGTATCTTTCTGTGGAGGGAGTTTGGCCCTCAGTCGTTCTCTCCCCTTTGGTGAAACCAAAGGTCCTCTGTTCACTACTCACCTCAAGCTTCTCTCCTGGGGGTGCTGGGGAAGGATTCCCATCCTCTTTGGGATGTGTTTCATGCCTGAAATTTGTTTCCTTGGAGTTCCAGCTTGTCACAGCAGGGGTGATGTGAACCTATCAATCCTCTCTTTCAGCTCAGGTCCTGATCTTCTGTTTTATTGGGTTATTTCTGGCCATTATTTCTCCCTCTGGATGGGAGCCTCTGCTGAAATCTGGCTGAAGTCAGCCATCTTGCCTCCCTCCCTATACAACCGGTATTAAATCTGTAGTTCTGTTTTGTGTTGAGGAATTCATTCAGCCCTTTACATTGATAACAACAATTAATGGTATGCCTTAAAAGATTATTAAACAAGCTCCTTTGCATCTCAAATAAGCCAAATCTTACAGTAGCACAAAGTATGATCATGTAGTTTTTGTCATGAAAACGTTCATATTTTTCTTTTGCACAAGTGTAATATGGTCATAGCCCATGATGAAGTGATAAGAAAATATCAATCTCTGATCAGCTGGCACTTTCAGAGCTGACTCTGGCAGACTTTAACATTCAACAAGTTTGTATCTGTAATACAGCTTCTAACTTTATTTTCCCTGGGGCAGAATGTCCCTTCTGCTACCATGCTAATTCAAAATTGAGAGGTGTGTAGTTGTCTCTATGGCAACAGAATCTCATTTTACCCCTAGTCCATTTCCAACCTGTTACTAAATTACTAAGCACTGGAGCAATGCTTCAGAGAGCACAAGGAGATGCTGTTAACATAACGAAACCAAACACCATCCACATAAAACATGTTGTGTCAGCTTGGAAATAAGGATGGAAGAAACCCCTTACTCTCAATTCCCATCCCTCTGACTGACCACCTAACAACTGTTACATTTTCTAAGCTAACAAAGCCAGGGCCTCGATCTATTCAACCAAAATTACTTCCCAGAGGTGGATCTAAATTTCTTTTTTAAATTTCAGATTAATATGCAGGCACAAATGATTAAGTTACAATGTTTGGATTTGTTAGGTAAGGTCCCTGTTGTGTTTGTGTCCCGCACCCAGGAGGTGCACCATAGACCCTTACATTGTGCCCATTAGGCAGGAGCACATCCATTTCCCCTCCTGACTCCCATCTTTCCCCTCCCTCCTTCCCCTTCCCCCAGTTTGAATTGAATTGAGTTTTCCTCTTGGATGGGCCTGTATTAGTTTGTCTACTGGCTTCATATTAGTATTGAGTGCATCAAATACTTGCTTTTCCCTTCTGGAACTAAATTTCTAAAGTTCTTGTTGTTTGGGCATAGAAATATCTTTTACTATGCTCAAAAATGTGTATTTTGACTTTTTCATACCTTCATTATTCTACGTTAGCAATTGTTGCTTAGCCATATTTTCTTTGGACTCAATTTCTAAGAGTCTATCAGCTATAAAAAGCAATTACATTTCTTTAGAGCATCCAAGAGTCTAGGAGGCCCAGAACAAGATTTTTCCCTCAGTCGTGGTCTTCAAAGGTTCAGCCAAGAGAATTGGGGCAGGCTGCATTCCTCACTAATAGTGCACCCCAACACTCTTTAATATCCTGCGGAGAAGAATCTTTCACTTTGAAATTTAAAGTCTCATCTGACAGAGCGCATGCCTGCAGGAGCCTCAATTTATCTGCTCGAGAGGAAGAACAGTGAAATCCAACCTAAGAGAATCCAAACCTTTGTTTCCATGGTGAGGCTTCCAAAAAGCTGCTGAACATTCGATTCTGTCCACTGTAGTTATGGGGTGTGGGTATATTTAAAAGTCTACCTTAAGTTAACACAAAGGCACACAAAACATCAGTCATTTCTACAACCAGAAGCGAGGTCATTGTAGGATGACATCGTAGATATTTACCTTGAAAGGTGCTGCAATTGTGTGCACTTGTTAAGTTAACTTGTCTGAAAAATGAAGGGGTTGAACTAGATGATCTCTAGGGTCCGCGTCAGGTCCACACTTTAACTAAGAGGTTAGCTAACTCTAACCTTGAGCAAGTCGTTCAGCTTCACGAATGTGTAAGTTTCTTTCCAGCTCTGAAACCAACCCAAAAATCTCTATATAGTTTTAGAGAGTATGTTTTTTCCCTTCAAATAAGCAGATAATTTTAGAAATAAGATTAGTATTCTGTACTCTCTCTAGGAATGAGAGGGGCAGTGAAGGGTAAGAAGCAAATTTTTGTCCCAGTATTCAATTCTATGGGGAAACCAGATAGACACATAACTACGATACATTCAGATCTAGCAAAAAAGATTAAATGAGGAAAAACTGTGGCACTGAAATTTAAAAGTAACCATTGTGAAGAAAAAAATTTCCCCCCCAAATTAAAAAAATAAAAATAAATAAATAAATTTCCCACTGAAACCAACATCAATGGGTGTTCATCTACTTGCCTTTTTCATATCAAAAATCTCTTCCTTTTATTTGCATATATCGAATCAGACAAAAGCTTGATAACTAGAGAACTCAAAATTAATCCACATGAAAAAAGGCAACAATCCCATATATCAATGGGCAAGAAACATGAATAGAATCTTCTCTAACGAAGACAGATGGATGGCTAACAAACATGAAAAAATGCTCATCATCCCTAATTATTAGAGAAATGCAAATCTAAACCACCCATCTAACTTCAGTGAGAATGGTCCACATCACAAAATCTCAAAACTGTAGATGCTGGTATGGATGTGGAGAGAAAGGAACACTTTTACACTGCTGGTGGGACTGCAAACTGATACAACCTTTTTGGAAGGAAGTATGGAGAACTCTCAAAGAACTCGAGCTAGACCTCCCGTTTGATCCTGCAATCCCATTACTGGGCATCTACCCAGAAGGAAAAAAATCCTTTCATCATAAGGACACTTGCACTAGACTGTTAATTGCAGCTCAATTTATAATCGCTAAAATGTGGAAACAGCCTAAATGCCCACCAACCCAGGAATGGACTAACAAGCTATGGTATATGTACACTATGGAATACTATTCAGCCATTAAAAAAATGGAGACTTTACAGCCTTTGTATTAACCTGAATGGAAATGGAACACATTATTCTTAGTAAAGCATCTCAAGAATGGAGAAGCATGAATCCCATGTACTCAATTTTGATATGAGGACAATTAATGACAATTAATGATGCAGTGGGGGTGAAGGTAGGGGTGAGCAGAGCGAGCATGTAGGAGGGGGGGGGAAAGGAAGAGCAGCGAGAGGGACGGAGCGCGGGGGTGGGGTCTTGGTGTGTGCCACACCTTTTGGAGGCAAAACACGATTGTAAGAGGGACTTTACCCAACAAATACAATCAGTATAACCTCATTTCTTATACCTTCAATGAATTCCCAACAATTAAAAAAAAAATCTCTTCCTTAATCATCTTAAATTCTTCACCGAATACATAAGAGGCTTTTCAAGAGCCATTCCTTGAACTGGCTCTTCTACAGAGTTTAGGTAGATGTGGGTGAAGTATGAGTTTTCTCTCTAGACTTGGAGGTATATTAATGGACCCGAGAATCATACAAGAAAATGAAATGCCTAAAGGCAAGGCAGTATGATATAATGAAAGGATGTAGGATTTGGGTTTCGAGGATATAAGGAAAATGAAGTTCGCATCCCTGCTCTGTCCTTTTCTAACTGTACAGCTGGACAATGCTCTTAAATATCTCTGGACTTCAGCTACATTGTGTGTAAAATGGTGACAATACTTTTTCCTCAAATGGTTGTCATAAAGATTAAATGAGATAATTGGGGGTAAATTGTAAGACTTGGATAAATCCTTGAATTACCTGTTGCATTTACTAAATTTCAACTCAGTAGTTGACCTATTATGAGCCAGGTACTGCATAAAGTGCTGTAGATTAAAAATATTATGAATGAAAAATATTATTCATCATCTCACTGATAGGCTCTCAGTAGGAACAACCCCACGTGATCACTGGCACCTGAAGAACTGACTTGTGAGCTCGGCGCTGCCCATGTGCTGCGCAGCAAACTCCTTCAAAGGATGAGTACTGTTTATATTGCTCAATCAGACCCTTTTTCAGAGGCATTGTGTTCATATCTGTTCAAGAAATATTGACCAACCACTGTATGCAAAACACAAAATCCTTAGCTATGGTTTTTGCTGGAAAGATGTGCACAGTACCATAAGGAGAGAATATTTGAACCTATGGCAAGTGTCAAGAAAGAGGTAATTAATTAAATTTATGAAATTCCCTCTATATCCTCCGAATTCTGCAAGGACCCCTAAAGGCTTAAGTAGAGAAAAATGAGGTTGAACAATTAAGTTTGTGAATTCATTCTAGAAGAGTGCTACAGACTTCATTGATGAATATCTCCTTGGGAAGCCACTCCTTGAAGTACTCCCCTTGGGAAATTTTGCCTTGATGCTGGTGCCTAGTCCACCCTTCAAAACACTTTTTCCTGGCTTGAGTTTGTGAACTTCATTGTCATACCTCAACAACAGTCTCTCAGGGTCATTTCAGAAAAAGAGTTCCAACATTGCTTTGAAGGGCAGACCAGGTGCTGGCATCCATTTAATACAATCTACAGTTGCTTTTCCCTTGGTCAGATGGCAGATAGCCAAGAGACCCACTGTTACTGTTTTTTGTTCCTCCCCACTGTTACTTCTTGTCCCATTTGATTGTACACTTAGACTACAAATGACAAATTGCACCAAAATGCCCCACACTTTTTGGTACTGAGCATGTAGCCAAAGTCACAACTACTCAGTCCATTAGAAAAGCACGATTATGAGGTACAGTCACCATTTGACAGTGAACTAAGTAAGGATATATTCAGATAAGGCCCAGAGTGGACACTGAATAAGAAGCAAGGGATCTGGCTCCCCAAAGTGAGGTTATTGCCTTAACTATTTCCTATTTCAAAGCAGGAAATAGTGGCAAAGTGTTGAGTCCAGGTGTAAAGAAAGAAAGCAGGAGTTGGGAACATGAATGCTTTTTTCTGAACATG
Source organism: Arctocebus calabarensis (assembly GCA_963573935.1). Classification (NCBI taxonomy): domain Eukaryota; kingdom Metazoa; phylum Chordata; class Mammalia; order Primates; family Lorisidae; genus Arctocebus; species Arctocebus calabarensis. The sequence continues at coordinate 61,361 of CAUYON010097689.1, read as the reverse complement.
ATAACTTACTCCAGCTAACAAGCCACATCTATATGCATTGTCTTCTTTCCAATATGTGGCTTTGCAAGTGCCTGCCCAATATAGACTCATTGATAATAAGTATAACCTTCAAAAAAACAATCAGTCATACATAGATGAATGTACCTTGGATTACAGATTTATACATATATTTATTGATCATTTATTGAGCCTCAACAAAGACCTTAAAGTTCTTCTAGAATGGTGGTGAAGTCTCAAGACTTTTCTACTAACTACCTCAATGACCTAGAAGTACCAGGAATTTAGAAATATAGTATCTATATAGTACAATTCTTTCCCTTCTCTTTCAATGTCTAATTTCAGCATCTTACCTTTATCCAAAGTTGTCATTATCTAACTTGATGTGATTTGGGCTCAATTAACTCAGTTCTAATAAATCTATCAATCCTGGACCCCTTAAGATAAACATTGCTGAAAAAGTATATATAAAAGGAAACCTTGAGTTTCTCTGTTTGTAAGATGAGAAAAAAAATTGTAATTTGAAAAATCCTCCAGGTCTTTTTCTACAATCCTGCCACCTAAAAGTATGGGGACATAGGACCAAAGAAAAGATAATTTTAGCAAGTTTCTGTACCAGTATTAGGTTTCTCCCTACAACTGAAACTCAGAATTTAGCTTTTGCATGGAATATAGTTCTCATCCCCTGCCCTCCAACTCAGTTTCTTGTTAATCTCCAGGCCCTTTCTCTGCAATTCCAATTCATTTGAGCTACTCCTTTGTGGCTATTATTTTAAAGGTGAAAACATTTCAACCACGTGAGTTTTACCATTTTGTTATTGTTACTGTCAAAAGAATAGAAGGGGAGGAAGAAATAGCACTTGTGCTGCCTTATAAAGGCAAGCATGTCATGTTGGCTACTTAGATCAGAGAGCTGGACGTGTGTCCCGGATGCAGGCTTTGGAGTGCTAATCCACACTGTATTAGGAGACTTAATAAAGGGCTTAAAATTTGCTCACTGAAATTCAAAATTAAGAAACATCTCTTTGGGATTAAAAAGTCCTGCTACATTGGCAATGGCTATTGATGATCTGCCTTACCTTTGATCCAACCATTCTAGTCCTTTTTTTATCTTAGAGAAACTTTCATATTTATGCATAAAGAGACATGCAAAACATTTTAAAGCAACATAAAACATTCTGATAAATAAATACCCATAATTAACAGAGGAATGGATATATCATGTCATATTCATACAACTGATAAAGTAAAATGAATTAACTAGAGCTCTGTGAATCAATAGAAAAAATAAAATTTGAAGCAAAAGAAGTTAACACTTGTACAAGGATAGCTTCACTATGTTACCATGTATATACACTTTAAAATCATGCAAAATACTCTTATCTATAATCATTGATACAAACACATGTAGTAAAAGCACAAAATCACTCTAGTATAGTAAATGCGGTAACAGAGGGGTATCCAGTATAGGCTTTGTCTATCTATACCTATAGAAGTAAATTTCTTAAAAAATAATTCAAAGCTCAGATTGCAAAAGTTTAGAAAGTTAAACAGGAATATACAATATTACCAATACAGTGTTGTACTTTTCTTTATTTCTTGTACTTTATATTTTATTTTTTTAAAAATTGAAGAACAAGAACAAAAACCTACTGGTCTTGCTGAATTTAAGTTCTGAAAAATTTTATGTGCCACATCTCTTTTTTTTTTTTTTTTTATATTCTGGTTTTAACTCTTCCACAAGGACATGCAGGAACTTTAGAAAAAGATTTCATAACAATCTTCAATGAAAACAAATATGAAGCAAAAATAAGAATCTTCTACAGTTCCAACTAGATTATTATTTTTCACTGAACCAAATTTTTAAATGAGAAGGCACTTATCACAAATGTAGGAATTAGAGAATTTGCAGTTTCCCTAAAAGATAAAAGCCCAGAAAGAGCTGAGAGTGGATATCATTTTCTCCTCAGTCATTCCTAGGAGGTGCAACTTCTTGAGGCTGGTTAAACTCATTTAAATATTGCATCTCCCATCAGAGTCGCTCCCAATCACTTCATATTCTCTTTGGGCACATGTGCACTGCTTATTTTTTCATCTGTGTCCACTTTTAAGACTGTTCAATAGTTGCCCCTGGGGCTACAGGGTAAAATTTGCCATTCTTGCAGAAATAAAAATGGAAGTTTACCTCCTTTTACCTGTAGGGAACACTGAATCCAAGTAAATCACCCTATAAATGGCCAGTCTGGCCCCAGGAAATTTTTGTTTGCAGATGAAGGTTTTCTATCTAATCAGTATAAACTTTGAATATAATCACAAAGCCATCAATCTAGAGATTCCTCTTATTAAATAATTATTTTCAGCGGTTACATTCCTCTATTCTCTTATTTTTATTTCTGAGGAGCTCAGGGTCATGGACCTTTAATAGAATGGAAAATTTCCCAACCAGCAATAATCCAGGAAGACATCAAAAACACCCAGACAGAATAAGGCTAAGATTTCCTCACCAGGTGTCTAGCCTCTTAATCTAGTGATAATATCACATTCCAAAGGAAAAGGCCCTGAGACCCTCCCAACTAGCGCTCTAAGCACTTACTTCTCCACCTAGGATTACCAGCTTGTTGAGCAGCAAACATTCTCACCTGCATCCCAAGTGGGGGCTCATCTCCGATTGCTGAGAACAGCAGCATAGGAGCAGTGAATGAGAGCTCGGCAAAACTTTGCTTTAGAAACCAAACCTCGGCAGCAAACCGGCTGCTTTCAGGCACAGGTGCCAAATTATCTAGGGTTTTAGTTAAGCTTCTCCAGACTGTGGCCCTTCTTTGGAATTGGGAATTTTAAAGGTAGTGTCCTGTGAAAGGCCGTATGTTTAGGAGACTGCATTTCACAGCTGGGTTTCTGGTCTGGTTAAAAGGAGGCCTCGGAGCATCTACCTTGTCAGAGGATAAAGCCCGAGACTCCTCGGTGGGTGATGTGAAGCCAAACCCTGAGTAGGGCCCAGGCCCTGGTCTGACAGAAAGCTTGGCAAAGGAACGTTCAGGGAACAAAACAAAGGGCGTTTTTTGGATCCAATGTATTGTCCTGTGGCAGTGACCTTACCCTAGATAATGCCTTTTCCCTCTACCAAATGGAACGTGGCTACTAGAATGTCCTTTATGGGGCTACCGAGTGATCACTCAGACTGTTGTATGGAGAAAAAGATGCAGAACCAGAGCGGGGAGACACGGATTCTAACACAGCTCCCCATCGAAAGCTCTCGGCGGCCTTCTCATCTGCGCCAGTAAGAGGGGAAGGTCGTCAGGAAATCACAAGTCCAGCTATAACACTTCAGAGTCACTTGGGAAGTTAGAGTGTCCTGCCTGGTCTCTCCCTAGACCAAGAGAAGCAGAATCTTTGGGAGGCGAGCCTTACACTGGTATTTGTCAGAAGTTCCCAAGATGGTTCTATTTTATTTTAAATTTTTTTTTTTTTTTTTGAGACAGAATCTCACTCCATTGCCCTGAGATTGAGTGCTGTGGTGTCATCACTCACAGCAACCTCATACTCCTGGGATCTAGCGGGACTACAGGCACCCACTATAATTGCCTGGCTAATTTTTCTATTTTTAATAGAGACAAAGTCTCTATTAAAAGTGCTAGGATTACAATGTGAACCCTACCCCCGGCCCCAAGATGATTTTACTATGGAGCCAACTGAGAAGCATTGTGGTGTTTTCATACTTTAATGTGTAAGCAAATCACCTAGAAGCTTCTGATCCAGTATGTCAAAGATGAGGCATTTCTAACAAGCTCTCAGGTGACGCCACACTGCCTACGCACAGTTCATACTTGGAGTGGATTTCCAGGCACCTGCCGGCACTGTGGTTCTGAGTCTGCATCAACTTTCACTCTCAGCACGATTGCCGGAAGTCAGGTCACTGGTAGATAATTGAGAAACCTAAGAAGTGGTCTCCCTGTCTTCCCTCCCCTACCACTGCCACACACACCCTTCCCACCCACACGAGATCCCCACATCAGAGAAATGCCTTTTTTAATGCCATATGCTGCTAGTCTCTGTGAAATAATTCAATGTTCTTTAGAACATAAGAGGTACTTTAGAATCTTATGATACTCAGAGTGATATTAGGGAAATCAATTTCCCCTGAATAGTGTGATAGGTATAAAACCACAGATGTCTGGGAGATTCACACAGGTGAGGAGGCACCATGATGTGGAGAACTGAGTGCCACAAAGGGACAGGTACAAGGACCTGTCACCCAGGGGGCTGTGAGCACAGGTGTGCACTGGAGGGAGGTGCAGCTGGAGATTGGGGTGGTTTAGGGAAAGCTTCTTCAAGAGAATTAATTACCTTTAAGCTAAGAGCTAAAGATGAGCAGGCTTACACTGGGGATCCCAGCACTTTGGAAGGCCGAGGCAGAAGGATTGCTAGAGGCCAGGAGTTCCAGGCCAGGCTGAGCAACGCCGTGAGATGCCCATCCCTATAAAAAAAATAAAAATTATCTAGGAGTAGTGGTGTTGCTTGTAGTCTCAACTACATGGGAGGCCGAAGCAGAGAGACCATTTGAAACTGGGCGATCGAGGCTGTTCACTGTGATTATACCACTGCGCTCTAGACAAGGCAGCGAGAAGCAAGACCATGTCTATGAAGTAAATCAATAAATAAGTTGCTGTGGGAGTTGGGAGGGGTGTCCAGGCTGAAGAATTGTGAGGTGAGCCCTTTATGTGTGAAAGAGAGGCTGAGAAAATTAAAGTAGCTCTATTTGGCTGGAGCATTAATAAAACATGAGAGGCTGGGTGTGGTGGCTCACACCTTTAATCCTAGCACTCTGGGCGGCTTTAGCTCAGGAGTTTGAGAGCAGCTTGAGCAGGAGCGAGACCCTGTCTCTACTAAAAATAGAAAAAAATAGCCGAGCATGGTGGTCCATGCCCGTAGTCCCAACTACTAGAGTGGCTGAGGCAGGAGGATCACGAGAGCCAGGAGTTTGAGGTTTACTGGGAGCTGTGATGATGCCACAGCATGCTATTCAGGGTGATGGAATGAGACTGTCTTTTTAAAAAAAAAAAGAACGAAAGAAAAGAAAAGAAAAAAGAAAAAGCATGAGAAATGGAGCTCAGGGGTAAGCTGAGGTTAGAGATAGGACTTGATAAACCTTCTCAAGGAATTGGGTCATCCTGAGGCAAGAGAAGCCATCAAAGGGTTTCAAGCAGAAGAGCAGCAGCTTGGCATTTTCAGAAATACCTTTCTGTGCACTCTCAGGCAGTGCACCTTGGAGGCAGGGCACGCTTGCTGGCCATGTTTCAGTATGCTATTATAATAACGGGGGAGAGTGAGGGAGGGGGCCGTTCCCTTTCGAGAAATTCTCCTGCAGAGACGCACTCACGTGCACACAGGTGTTTGGGCGCTCATGCTTGTAAAAACAAAATTTAGAAACGTAGGAAATGTTATTAACCGGGCACTTCTGACATATCCACATTATGAAATACTGTGTGGCCACTAAAAGGAACATAACAGATCTTTATGTGTTAACATGTACACATACCATAAGGTGAAAAAAGCAAGTCACGAAATATAACATACAGTATGGATATCATAATATACCACGAAAACAAAAATAATGTATTCTCTAGATTTGAATTACGTAATATGTATGTAAACTAATAGAAAAAGGACCAAAAGGGTACATCTAAAACACAGGAAAATGACTTTTTCTAAGAAAAAGAATGGAAGATAAAGAGAAACTTTCAGTCTATGTGCTTCTGTTTGGTTTAACATATTTATAAAAAGAAAGCATTCGTGTGGCATTGTGTAATAGAAAAAAAAGATAGAAGTGAATAAATTGCTATGTAGCACATCGTTTAATAGCCTGAGTTTTGTCTTCAACCTGTCTAATGAGTCCATAATTTTAAATTGTAAATTTCTTTCAAAAAACATAAAAAATCTTCTTAGATTCTAAAATTCTAAAAATTGTTCTCCTCTCTCTTCCAAGGCTATGCCCCAAGACCCCCTTTTCTTCCCCTCCTCACTCCCCCTCACTTTCATCTTTCCTCTATTTTTCATCAGGCAGCTACCCCAAACCTAGGATACTTCAGGACACGTTCTAAACTTCCAGCAGTTGAAAATAATTAAAAAGATTAAGTAACAAACAGAAATCAACAGAGACTGGAAAAAAGTTTTTCTCTTCACCCTCCGAACACTGAGAGTTTTCAGTGCTGCCGTAATTTTCTAGAAAGATCCTCTGATGACCCTTGAAAACAATCCAGGACCCCCCACAGAGGCGCTTGGATCCCAGTATAACCAATTCAGCTGTGCACTGAAGGGAAAGTTATAAATTGCTTAGAGGAGGAGGTTACAAAAGAGCGCGGCCAGCCTGGCTTTTGTTAGGGTAAATCTGGGCTCCCCAACCTGTTAAGATGCTTTGAAAGAGGTAACAAAATGATCTGTAAAGGCGAACCAGTGGGTGTCATTTCTTTAGATAATCAAAAACCTTTTGATTGGGTAATACACAAAAGGCTGAGGAAGGTTAGTAACCCTGGGATAAAGAAAAAATTTCCTTCATCAATTAAAAAACAGTTATGGAAAAATGGGAACTAGATGTCCAATTTCCGAAATGGGGAAAGTTTAAAATGTTGGCATCCTTCAATATTTATTACATTCAATGTGCAGCTGAATGAGCTCTCCCGTAAGAAATCAATTATCTAAGATTAATTGGAAGTATTATAAATAAAAACATGCAATATTTAAAAAGATATATTTTATAATTAATAATAGTAAGGATACAGATTTTTATTATCATTTTACTAGAATGAAGTATATGTTCTTTAGCCTGATTCCCCAAGGAGCATTCACCAGCACAAAGGCAGTATCACATTCTGAGGCTCTTCCTCTTTCTCTCACTCATCCTTCGTTATTGACTTGAGTTTTATTTTAAATACTATGGAGACTTGACTACTCCACCTGAGTCGTCCTTGCTGTTTTACTTAATTGAAAGTCCTACCTAAACCAAGTCAACACAAAAGCAAGAGCTACACTAAGCTTATGGATAATGAAAACATTGGTACTTGTTTTTCTCCAGAGACACCAAAAAGTCTATAAAGACATTTGCTATTTAATAATCATGAAATACGAAAGATGTGCTATTATGGTATATGTATCAGAAAAAGAATAACGAAGTCTGCATCATACCAGTTGGATACTAAGGTCTCTAAGAAACCTCCAAATTGGTGAAGCATCAAGCCATGGAGAGATTGTGCAATGGGAGCTCAGAATTATTTGACTGGCAAAGGACAGCAAAGCAAGATGCCAACTGTACATAAAAACAAATTTGACATAGTGACAGCCAGAGTATCATATCTGTCTCATCAGCCTGCTCCCAAATACAAAGGCAGTGCCATGGAGCCGGTTCTTGAAGGTCAAGGACTCCACCTGAAGGGGAATCAGAACACACTCAATGCTTCACATCCTTGTAGAGCAACCATGATGGAAAAAAACAACTGTCTATCTCCAAGGTTGAATGATAAATAATCCAAATCTGTGCCTGTGCAAAGCAGAGCTGGAGCAATACAGTAGCCAGGCACTGGGGGATGCTACACTGGCCAGGGCAATGATGACAAGAGCTGGACCTTTTCTGCAGTATAATAAGAACTTGGAGAGGAATCCAGCAGTCTGAGCCTGGTCACAGTTCAGCAAGTGACTTTCCATGCACAAAGCTTCTCCTGCAGAATCTTATACAGCTCCCTAACACACACACCTATCCGTGTCCCTATTTTCACCACTCCATGATAAAAATATGAACAATATAGACATTAAATGAGGTCCTTTTTGAAAAAAAAAACCTACTTTTTTCTTTTTTTTTAAACCTACATTTTTTCAATTAATTGATTTTCAAATGTTCTTCCCATTATGAAATGGTGGCAATAAGAGATAATGTAGAAGGAGTAGTAATTATTTGTTGTGTTATTGCTAAATAAAATGTGTTTTTCCCATTAAGAATTATTAGTTTGCCAAATCTAAAAATCTGGGGACTTGTGCTCCAGTGGTTAAAAATTCTGGCTGAAATCAAGTAGATTCCATTTTAGGTCTCACCACTGTCACTTTCCAACTGTGTGACCTGCTCTAAGCCTCTGTTTCCTTACCTATTAAATAGAATTAACACTAATGTCCACTTCATAGGTTGTCGTGAAGGTTATTGAGATAATGTGGAAGATCCTTAGCTCAGAGCGTGACATGTCGTCATGCTCAAGTGTGGGCTTAAAAAAAAAGAGCCATACCCCTCGACATGTCTGGCCCTTGGTGTGATCATCTCCCAAATAAAGCATTTAGCCCCAGAGCCCCTGCATGCTCTCTCATCATGACAGCCTATGTTTTACCCATGGTTCTAGCCCTGCTCCTTCCAGGGTGCCCAACCTGTGGCCCATGGGCCATAGGCAGATTCTTTGAGGACTTTGCTTATCTATGGTGTTGGATATTGCAAAAATTATGCATGGACCTTTTTATTTGCTCATCAGCTTTCATTAATATTTGTGTATTTAATGTGTGGCCCAAGACAACTCATTTGTCCAATGTGCAGCAGAAAAGAAAAAAGGTTGGATAAACTATTCACAGGTTTAAGTAAATTATAATCCATCTGTATAATGAACAAACTTCCAGCCATGGAATGACACCTACATATATTACTGAGTGGGAAAAACATAGTTACTAACCAGTTATTAACAGCATGATCCGAGTTCAGCAAAATGAAATATGTACAAATGGTAATTTCTCCTCATTTTCTAAAACCCTTCCCAATTACTCTAGCCCAGCACTATCCAACAGAAATATAACATGAGCCGCAATATGAGTCATACGTGGAAAATTAAATTTTGTAGTAGCCACATTAAAAGACACAAATGAAAGTCATTATAATAGCCTATTTAATTGAGTACGATCTAAGCAAAATATTCTCATTTTCATTTGCAATCCTTATAAAATTACTAATGAGATGGTTTAATTATTTTTTTACATTAAGTATTTAAAACCCGGTTTGTATCTTATACTTACAGTACATTTTAATATAGCCTAACTGTATTTCAAATGTTCAGTGGCCACACACGGCTACTTTATCAGTATAACCCTTAGAAATTAGTATCCCTCCTCATAGTCAGTGAATTAAGATTTTCAGACTGAGGAAGATTCCATCTTATTTACCTTATATGCCCATTCCTAAAATAGTTTCTGACATCTATTGGGTACTTGATACAGATTAATTTAAATGACTGCATTTAATTTGAATTCCTGGAGTGGGGTGAGGGAGGACTTTGCATATGTCAGCCCCTTGTTTATCATAGAATAAAAGGCATTGCACTATTCCTTAAAAAAAAAATCATAGAAATTTTGGAAAGCATCTCCTGAAATATCGCCCTTACTTTGTCTAGGAGTAAAGTCAACTGTCTAGAAATATGATACTTCCACAAATTAAAAAATATTGACAGATCTAAAGCTAATACCAAAATATGTATTACAGACAAATATAAAAGGATACCTAGGCTGAGGAAAATAAGAATAAAACTTTATTAAATGGCTATTACATTCTAAATAATTTATAGTCATCATTTATAATCTTTACTAAAACTCTATAAAGTAAGGGGAAGGGAAAATAACACAGAAGGAAATAGGCTTTGAGAAATTGTTCATATAAACAGACAAAACCCTTTTGGTTTTAAATCCTATTTCTGCCAATTTCTAGCTCTGTAACTAAAGGTAATTTTCTTAATTTCCCTGAGCATCCGTTTTCTCATCTTTAAAAAGGGCATTAAAATCAAATTAGAATTGTTGATTATTGTGAGGACGCTATTAACCAACACATAACAAATTCTCAATTAGAGACAACTAGTATGGTTAGAGTAAGGCTCGGTTAAACAAGCTCATCGTCATCATCTTTGGTTTATAGAAGGGGAAAGGAATTCAGAGGAATCAAACAGCTTCAATATCATATAGTAACTAAGCAGATGAACCAGAAGTCAAACCCAGATCCGTTGAATGTAGTGAGCCAGTGCACTGCGCACCATACCATGCTGAGGAAGGTCTCATGACAGAGGCCACAGTGTTCAGATACAAGAAGGACACTTTGAAAGAGTATCCATATTTCAAAAGAGTATCCATGTGACAAAGGATGCTGCAGGAACACAATTTGAGGACAAAGGCATCTTACGTAACCAGATCAGATCAGACCAGGGAACTGGAAGAGCGAAAGTTGAGTCAGTATAAGAAGTTTGGCTTATGGAAGACCTCGAGCCAGTTGGAGGAGATGAGACTCGATTGCCACCTAAATCCAGTCATAGATCCACCTGAGAAACAGTTGGCCAGTCTCTGTGCAATGATCAGATTCTTCTTTTTCTCAACTTACTTCTTTAGGCTGATAGGAACATTCCTTTATTCCAGTAAAGGCTGAACACATGCTTTTCTACACTCTTCAGATCCTACCCTAGATCCTTCTTAATCCTTTGAGTCTACGGGAGGAGTGGCATTCATGTTCCCATCTGTTAAATGGGTCACGAAGGAAAAAGGGACTAAACTCTTATCTGTGGTTAAAACACTGCAACAACTCTACTTGAGCTAGTCCTTTAGCAGGCCCAATAAGCCCACACAGCTGCTCACCATTCGTTACCCTTTCTCCATTGGCTCCTGGCCTGAGCCACCTCATCAATGAGATATGAGCTGTAGCACCTGGCATGCTCATGTTTGAATCTAGTCATGTGAAGAACGTTATTAAAAATATTTTTTACAAAATGAACAAAGTGTATGTACGTGTATATAGAACCTGCATATAAACGTGTGTGTGCCCATATGTGATAAACATAAATGTTACACATGTGACATAAGTATAAGAAGGATTCCCTCTAATAGAAAAGAGAACAAAAGACTACTAACCAAAAAAATTCCCCAAATCATTTTGTTTTACTAAAGCCTATATTCTATTTTTAAAATATATATTTCTTTCCTCAAATTATTTACTTTGGTGTATTTTGTTTACTCTATGCACAAAATGAAATAGAAAAATCTACTAGCAAAAATCACAAGTAAAAGGATAGAGGATAAAGTTTCAGGGAACTTGTCCTTAACTTTGAATGAATAATTTTTCCCTCTGATAAATTCATAGGCAATTATTTTTATCACTTTTCTAAAATAGAAATATATATATATACTTAAACCTATTTGGAAGAAACTACAAAAGATTAAAATTGACCCCTTGAAAATCTTTTAAAAGCTTGCAGTCTTCTCAACCAGCAACAAACCATACATTACCGATACACTGAACCATCGATTGAAAACAGAAAAGTATTGTAATTGCTCAAAACATTTTCCCCTTCTCTGGCCTGTTAGAGTCCTGGTGGTTTCATTATATGACACTTTTCAGCACTTTTAGCTGGTTTGTGGCACAATCCCCCCCAAAGAAATATGAAGAGTAATTTTCAAAAGGAACTTTTATTTTTAATATGGATTGATTTTTTAAAGGCAGCTCCAAGCAGCCCAGTATATCAAACAGGAACCATCACACCAATCCCAACACATCAAGGGGCAGTTTTAACACGTGAGGTTTGTTGTTTCTAGCAGGTATCCATGTAGCGAGAGAGGTCACCACTCAGCGAGGTGCTTTCTTTCTGGTGTATAAGAAAAGAAATCACCAGGAATAAGGGGGGGAATGGGCTTGGGAAACAGGAGGGGACCTTGTCAATCTCCAAGATGCTAGAAAATGACCGTGGAAGTCTTTTGTTAGGGAATCCTATAATGGGATTCCTGCTCATCTCTTGTGGACGGGAGCAGCACTAAGGCGAAGATGGTGAGGGCGAGAGAGGGTTAGACACATCGCGAAAAGGCCCTGGAAAGGACATTTCTGGTACCAGGAATCAAAAAGGCCAAAATTGTATCATTATTTACCTTCAACAGCAGTGTCCTTATAAACAAGATTTCGTGGGGGGAAGAAACTGAAGGGATATATCACATGTTTATTAGTAGTATATGTGTAGAAATTATTTTACAAATGGAGAAAGAAAAAAGGCATGTATAGAACCATTCTTACATATTCTTAAGGGTCACACACTTGTTTTTTTTTTTTTTTCATGTTAAAAATTTATGCTGCTTCTCAGAAAAGGACATTAAGCTTGTTCCCAGTCTCTTTTATTTTAAACATATGGATCCCTGAGAAGGTTAGGACTGTGCTGGAAATAATTTTGATGCATATAACAAAGCTATAAAAAAAAGAGCAACGGGAAGAAATGGATAAATTTGTGAGGTTTCAAGACGGCTAGTAGGATTATAAGACCACATGGCAAAGTCCCAGGCTTTACCCACTAGCAAAATAACAGAAGATTCCTAAATCTTGGATTTGGGGGAACTGCTCTGTAAACACACAAGAGGGTCTAAGTCCTTGTCTTTGTCAACCTTCACATACATACTATTGAAAAGGAGAATCTTTTACCATTGTTTTTGGGAGCATTAGAATACAAGTTGTGTTATTTAACAGAGGCAAGTGTATTTTTTAGTAAGATCAAATAAGGTTTTATCAACTAATTAAATTCCTTTTCCCCTGGCTATTTTCTCTAAAATGATTGAGGGTAATTTAAAATTTATAATCTATCAGTAATTAGGATAATTTTCTCCTCACATAATATAATAACAGTAAATACAAAAGCATTAATGGCCAGGCTGGTCACAGTGGCTCATGCCTGCCATCCTAGCACTTTGGGAGGCTGAAGCAGTGGCTTGCCTGAGCTCACAGGTTCAAGACTAACCTGGGCAAGAGCAAGACCTCCATCTCTAAAAATAACCAGGCGTTGTGGCAGGCATCTATAGTCCCAGCTACTTGGGAGGCTGAAATAAGAGAATTGCTTAAGCCCAAAAATGGAGGTTGCTGTGAGCTGTGTTGCCAGAACACTCTACAGAAGGCAACAAAGTTAGACTCTGTCTCAAAAAAAAAAAAAAGCATTCATGGCTACCACACTAATTATGAGTGTTTGTCTAATAATGTAGATAGTTGACTTTGATGTGCCAGGCACTGTGCTCAAGACAAGGAGCTCAAAAATAAACTCGCCCTCACAGATGCCATCCTAGTTACCCTAATTAGGGAGAGAAACACGGACATAAATGATTATCATACACTCTGATAAGGCGTCGTAGAGTTAGTGGCAAATGCCTCGATGACTTGAAATTCTGTATGTGCAGGAGATGCTATTAAGTAATTATTGAAGGATCAGAGTAGTCTTCTGCCTGGCCAGCCTATCACAAGCACCCTATTCTGTCATTCTCATCCTCTTTCCTTTGGACTTCACCTATAACCTATTGGACCCATGGCCCTGTCCACGTCATTGGCCGATTTCCCAGACCTAACCTATTCTAGTCAGTGATGTCCTATTGTACCAAAGTACAGTATCCAGAATTACTCCTCCTGAGAAGAGCCAAACCAAAGTTGTTTCCAGTGGCAATTAAATGTTTCAGAAAACATACAACCTTTTTCCATATTTTGGGACTAGGGTTATCTTATTATTGGACAATTAGAAGAACCCTAGGCTTTGACCAAAAGACTAGCTTATTGAGTATCTACAGGCAAGCCGTTTTAGGAAAACCTGAGTAAGATTTACATCACTGGGGTACTCACCTGGTCTGCCAGGCTCTTTATTCTCATGTATTTATTTTGCATTTAGGGTAAGAAAACATCTGGTGCATTCCCGAGCCTGTGTTATAGCGTTATGGTCTAAACAACTAGTCTTCTGCAGGTAAAATTAAAGTTACCCATGAAAAGGGGACTTTTATTAAAATAGTTAAGTGCAAATATTAAAAATATAGGCTCTTTTTTCTAGAAAGGATACATAACAGAGCAAGATGTGAAGGAATAAAAACATTATGGAATTTTTAGAGCTGGAAAGTCTCTTTTTCCTAATTCCAACTCTGAAAGGATAGCCCAGAGTGGCTAAGTGACCCAAAGCTATACTGCGAGCAGCTGGGAAGAGACTCCACATGTACAGAAACCCAATTAGAGTTTTCTCACTGAACACTTTCCTCTCACTAATGACTCTTCACAATCCATTGAAGTTTCTTTTCACACTCAGGTAAGAAAGAATGCTTTCTTAAAATTTGAATCAACCATGATCTTTAAATTAACTATGCGCTCAACTTTGGGACTTTTCAGGATATTCAAAGGCCATGGGGATAAGGCCCCAGATAGTAACTATTCTCAAGACAGTTGTGTCTTCCTGCTTATGATTCTTTAAGGGCCATCAGAGTTGCCTACACATCCTCTGCTCTTAGCCTTTCCAAAGTAAAAATTAAATTAGTAAAGAGCTATGCATGATACTACTTGTTTATGCAACTATAATTGTCTCAAGAAAACAGGGGAGGTTTCATTTCTTTTCCACCTGGATTAGTTCACCCTCCACTTCCTCCTTCATGTTCTTGCTTTTTGATACTTCCAAATACAAATATTTGCTTCTGTGTATACTCTTTAAGCATTTGTTCCTCGAAGAGAAATTTAGCAAGCACCTATTATGTGCCAAGGAGGAATGCTGGGTACTGGCTAGCCAACAAAACCACAGCATGACTGCCCTCATGGTGCTGACAGACGGAAGGAGGAGGGGCCAAGAAATAAGCAAATAGACACATACGCTTAGGTTGTTGTGCCACAAGCATAAAACAAGACAGCCGGGAAAGGGGGATGAACACTGTGGATATCCACTTCAGATTAAAGCGGGGAAAAATTACAGCTTCCTTCCTATGATTTTATAATTTGTTTTTAACAAAAACTACTTTTTAAATTTTGTTTTCTTTTTTATTCAATCGTAGCTGTGTACATTAGTGCAATCATGGGGTACAATGTGCTGCTTGCATATACAATCTGAAATGTTTTCACCAAACTGGTTAATATAGCCTTCACAGCATTTTCTTAGTTATTGTGTTAAGACATTTATATTCTGCATTCAGTAAGTTTCACCTGTATCCTTCTAAGATGCACCGTAGGTGTGATCCCACCAATTACCCTCCCTCTACCCATCCTCCCCTCTCTACCCCCCTCCCTTGCCCCTTTCCCCATATTCTTATGCTATAATTGGGTTATAGCCTTCATATGAAAACTATAGATTAGTTTCATAATAGGGCTGAGTACATTGGATACACTTCTACACTACTGGTGGGAATGCGAACTAATATGTTCCTTTTGGAAAGATGTTTGGTGACTACTTAGAGATCTAAAAACAAAAATTACTTTTGAGAGGACAATATTTGTTTTCTTGGAACAAAACTTTCAGTAAAAAGAAATATAAAATCATTTCTCCATATTACTACAATCTCCTCTACAGAATGGGTGATGACAATGGTCCTCAGCCTGCTGACCTCATACAGGTGATTTGTGAATACAGTAAGACCATGAACGTGAGGCTGCCTCCAACATTCCGCCTATTATTTTGAACAACACTAATAGAATTTACCCACGAGCATACATCTCCAAAAAGGTAGTATAGTAGTGATAACAGCAATACATTTAGAAACATCTTAAGACGCTGAGACTTAAATATTATTTCTCACCACAGGTTTCGGTGGCAATAAAAGATATCCATGTTCTAAAAATGTCACAAGATGTAGGGTTTCCAAGGGAGCCAGCTAATATGCCCTGTTAGGGTCTATGCCCACATTATAGAATTGGGCTTTAATTTTGCTTAGCAGTAATAAAAGCTTATCGTGCAGCCAAATCCCTGCAGCCATGTACTCAAAGGCTGTGCATGTGGAAGCCTGCTGCCTTTCGGCTTCCCGTTAAACACCTGTTCTGGGCTGGGGCCATACTTCTGGGTTCTCACTCAGGTAGAGTCTTGCTTAAGGGGACAGGCAGGTATTTTTGCTGTCACCAAAGACAGCTAATTTGGGAAGCCTAATCTTGCAAAGGGGCCAAGTTTCAGTTCTCAGAGTGTTGGGTTTAGGGTAGAAGGGACTCCACCCAGAAATGCAACCTGAATACTTCCCCTCTGCCCCTCTCTTGTCTCGCTGAGAATCCCCTCAATAACTGACGCGTTGTATAGATTCCAGGCAACGAGGTCTATGGTGTGC
Source organism: Arctocebus calabarensis (assembly GCA_963573935.1). Classification (NCBI taxonomy): domain Eukaryota; kingdom Metazoa; phylum Chordata; class Mammalia; order Primates; family Lorisidae; genus Arctocebus; species Arctocebus calabarensis. The sequence goes on along the minus strand of CAUYON010097689.1, from coordinate 45,302 downwards.
GTCTCCCATTCTTTCCTGTCACCTGACTAATGTTTAATACTTTCCTCCTCAGATGAAGATAGCACTCCTGACAAGCAGTTGCCTTGCGGTTTATTTCAGGTAATTCCAACACCATAATAAGGTGAGAAATTAGTTACGGGGATTGAACGCAGGAGGGATCTTACAGGTGTGAATTCTTAGGCATTTCTGATCCGACTATTTCCAAAGGAATACTCTGCTAAGCAAATACCATATCCCCTCTTTCACGACCCCTGCATCTCTTAATAGAAAAGAATGCGTTTTCTAGGCTGTAGTTTTGTAATTTTTTTAACCTTAAGAATTAATCTCTGCTTGTCCTCCTTTCACAAGCACTACACTAGAATAAAACCCAAGTTTCATTCAGTAGTTTTTCAGACAATAAAGGTGGGTGATGACAGTCAGTGATTGCTTTTCGGAGCTCTGACTCAAAACCCATAGCAGTGGCAGTAACGGCTGGCCATCTTAGTGCCGGTCAGAAATGAAAGCAACTACTCTGTCCCAGAGCGTGGTGATTTGGGAACAAGGGACTCTGTGCAAAGAACTTTAGCTTGGAGGACTTTGTCATTGAGGATTAAGTAATTTCTCAAGCACCTGCTTAAACTTTATCATAATCACTGTTTCACAAATGAGGAGATGAAGGGTCGCAAGCTTACGTGTGATTTTTATAGTTCCCAAGAAGTTCTGATGAAGGATTAGTTTCGAGAACAATTGTAATTGACAATGTGGTTGGACTCTGGATATTCATTTATTCAACCAATACTGTGTTCCAAGGACTGAGGATTGTCAGTGACCCAAAGATCGCTGCCTGCAGAGCTTACATTCTGGTGGCTTTCAGGAACAGCGCCCATATGTTTTTGGTGAAGTATGTCTCCAAAGTAATATTACCCCCAAGTATGTCTCCAACTGCTTCACTATATGTTTGGATTCTACTCTCCTGGAAAACAAAATCCATACACTTAAAATTGAAAGAAAATATTCACAATGCACTGAGCACAGATGAGCATGTTTATAAGAAGTAAAGAAAAATGGGAATGATGAGAGCCTCCTAAGACTAACCAGGAACAGCCACTGAGTTCAGCCAGCCTTGAGCCGCCATTTTAAAAAAGTGTGGCTATCAAAATGTGACGGAAAGAAAAGAATACCCCAGGTGGGGAACCTGAAGAGGGGGGCACACAGAAAAGACAGTGTGAGCCAGACAGACAAAGGAACTAATCACAGATAATGCCAGAATTCTAAAACAACTTGTGGTGAACTTTAGTTTAGTTTACTTTATCCTCTTCTTAATTTCAGAAGAATTAATAGACATGTAGTATAATATACAATGTATTATAGGATGAGACACAGGATGACTTTTGCATGGTGACACATTATAGGGTGACATTATGAGGAAGAAATGTGTTTTTCAAAACAGTATCCATAAGTGAAACCATACTTTAAGGTCTAGTCTGAACAAATCAACAGGTTTTTGTGAAATTAAATAGATTTTTTGAAAAGAGTTAACAAACCTTTGTTGTCTTCTCTGGCAATAAGAAATTACTTTGTATATATCTCATTCATTTATTAAGTTTGAAAAGATTTAATGTGCAATACATATGCTTAAGGTATATAATAAACTTGTGCATGAAAGAATTTTTGATGAATATATTTGGGATAAGGTCACTAGATAGCTAACTAAGGGACACTAAATGAATGGTGATCTATAGAACTATTTCCAGAGCCCACAGGCCCTACTGATTGTGATCAAGTAAATAAATGCTTGGAAAACCACCAGTGAGTTCCAGTGTTTCCAATAGGCAAACCCTTTTTAATGCTGAAGAAAGTACCTCTCCCCCAAACTGTGGTCATTGTCTTATCATCCACTACTCAGCTGATACAATACATGGTATACGTGCATGTTCCAGGGTCCAGTGCTTCCAAGGTAGAGGTGTGGAAGCCCAATTTTCTGGCAGTGGCCTCCCACCCACCCCACCTTTGTGGTTATCACAAGTGACAAACACACCCTAAGCTCTTCTGCTTATATTCTGCTCTACAGCAATGCTTGAGACATACAAAGTAGAGGCTCATTGACTGACAGCACTTGATTTTCTTACCCCCAATTATATTGAGGGTGGCAAAAATTGTATATCGCGTTAAGAAAGAACAAAACTGTATTGAAGTTACTCAATAGATACTGATAACATTTGTTATCTTGGATGTTGTATCTTGTATCTCTTGTGATTGCAAAAGTCAAACATGACCTGAGTATTACAATTTTAACATAGTTTTTTCCTTTCTTAACATACGTATACATTTTTGGCACTCTGTGCATATGTAACATCTATTGGATAAAATAGAAGAGTGTTCCTGGCCCAGGTTTTGGCTTTAAAAATAATGTTAAAGAGGGACCCAAAGTGATGGTTATTTATTCCAAAAATACATGTGAAGGCCATTAGTGTCTCCTGTACAGATGTGTGTCCAATAGGTTTTACAAGGTTATCTACAAGGTAGCAAGGTTCAGGTCTTCATAGACTCTAAAGAAAGTGTTCGATATAACGAGACTGTCAGTTGGTATTTCAGGTTACTTCCTAGAAGTGTGTTTAATTCTGCAGCACTGCCCCTCTCTCTCTGTTCCGTTCTCCTCATTCTCTTCATTGTGGGAGGCAGGACCTACAGCAGAAGGTGAAGGATATGGCCCGGCACCCAGGGCTACTCCACTACTCACAGTCTATGTAGAGAATGTCACCTCTCTCTCCTCTCACTCTCTCTCATCAACCGCTCAAATGGCATCGCCGTGAGATGAGTTTGGAGCTCTTTTCCTCCCTCTGGGCACAGCTCCACTGTACATCTCCCCTCGGGTACTGGGATGAAGGCTGAGGACTTCTCCGTCCCTCAGGCCTCACCATCCATGGCTCTGTGCCAGAAAAGTAGGGGCAGAATTTCCCTGCCTAGCTCCCTCTCCCCAACATCTCCCTGCTGGGCAGAAATTTAAAAATGAAAAATCTAGTGGGAATAATTGGAAGAAATAAACAACAATTCAAGTAATGACTCATCAAAGTTTAATTGTCAGTGCAAGATAAGCTACATTGCATTGATCCCCAAATTATTATTATGTGTTTGACTTTACAATTGTTTCTGGCAAGCAGCTCCATTTACACCATAAAATACCCCCTCAGCCTCGGTTTTGGGGACCATGTGGGGACAATGGGGCACATTCACAGGCCAGGTGGACCATTTCTGTTAGGACACCTTTGTTGTCCCCATTATTAATTGTCTGTGGCCTCGCCATTGCTGCTGATGAGCAGAAAGGCATCTGCTCTCTAAAGAGAGAAGGACATCAAGCAGTAGCCCCAGCCAAGCAAAGGGATTGCTCAAATCGTCTTTAAAGTCTAAGAGAAGGAGAGAAGGGGCCCAGATCTTTAAGAGGGAAGAACGAGCCACAACTCCCTGTCACAGATTTGGTCTCACTGAGTGTTCCCAAACCACAGTGCTCGAGGGAAAGCTGTAAGTTTAAGACAATGTCCAGCCAAGTGCTAATTTCTATGGCAAGTTCAGCTGGGAACGTTTAAAAATAATGTTGCATGCCCCAATCCCTTTTATGTTGATGAAGAAAACTCACCGTGGCCTGGTAAGCATCTGTGGTGCCATTCAGTTATCTTTATAGAAAGATCTGGAAATTACACTTAATTGTTCTCCTCCTTCTCCACACATAATTCTTAATTTTTCATGACGCACCTCCCTGACTTTTTCTTCTTGCCCCAGGACATCCTTAAAAGAAGTAGCTACATCTCAGAGGAGGCTTCCTGGCATTGACGCAGGGATCAGGATTTCACTTTCTGTCTTTCTTTTCAAGTTCCTTCGGCACAGGACTATTCCTTGGGCACCTGGAGTTTTCACCCTGCTGCCAACTACTAAGAGACCTCAGCCTAGCTCTGCCATCTGGCAAAGACTCCTCCTGCTGAGCCAGAACACCAGGGCCACCAAGGAAAGTACTGTGGCTGACACAGGGCTTATCCCACAAAATAAACTGAGGCAAGAGTTGGTTGCTGCGGCCTCACCCAGAGTTTCTGCATATTCTACTAAAGACCCAATGCCCACAGGGGCAGGGAAAGGAGGTTGGAGAAAGGAGACATCATCTTGCCCACTGGAGACCCCACTCCATTTTCAGCCCAAAGATTCAGGCCAACGAGTTTCATTAGCTTTGCTTTAACCGAGACTTCCTACTTGTAAAAAAAAAAAAAGTGTGGAAGAAAAATGCCAAAGACTTCTTGGACACTTTAGCCTCTTACAAAAGAACTATTTTATAGTTAAGTGTAAATTAAATAATGGAACACTGAAACATGTGGGATGAATTGTCCTTAAAATACACATGGGTTTTATAATTAAGTGGAAAATTCTCCTGTAAAATGTATTTTCAATTTGGGATTTTGCCATGGTCCGAATATTTAAAACAGAGAAAGGTCTCACAGAACATAGCTTAAAACTTTCAAGCAACTCAAAACAAGAATTGATTCTGGCATTTTGTGTTAATTCAGCTACCACTCTTTAAATTATGGCACTAAAGCAACACTCAAGAGTCTAGCTCTAATTCACGATGGAGTTTATTTGTTTGTTTTTTCAGATTAATGTGAGGTTACAAACAACTAGATTACAATGTTTGCATTTTTTAGGTTAAGGCCCTGTTGTAGTTGTGTCCCACACCCAAAAGGAGTGCCATACACCCCTACATTGTGTCCATTAAGGGGGAGCACCCCAAACTCTCTCTTCCCCCCCTCTTCTGCACCAATTTGGATTGAATTGAGTTTTGCTCCTCTCAAACTGGCTCAGTAGAGTACAGTGGATTCTTGCTTCTCCATTCTTGTGATACTTTATTAAGAAAAATGTGTTTCAACTCCATCCAGGTTAATACAAAAGATGTAAAGTCCCCATCTTTTTTGTGACTGAATAGTATTCCATGGAACAAATACCATAGTTCGTTAATCCATTCCTGGGTTGATAGGCATTTAGGTTGTTCCCATGCCTTGGTGATTATAAAATAAGCTGCAATAAATAATTTAGCACAAATGTCCTTATGAAAAAAGGATTTTTTTTTTCTTTTCTGGATCTTTTTTTCTTTCTTCTTTTCTTTTTTCTTCTTCTTCTTTTTTTCTTCTTTTTTTTTTTCTACTAGATGCCTAGTAATGGGATTATGGAATCAACTGAAAGGTCTAATTTTAGTTCTTTGAGGGTTCTTCATGCTTCTTTCCAAAGAGGCTGTATCAATTTGCAGTCCCACCAACAGTGTCAAAGCTTTCCCTTCTCTCCATATCCATGCCAGCAACTTTTATTCATGCATTCATTCAATAAAGTTTTACCAGTCACCTACTGTGGCTCAGCCACCATGCTAAGCTTTCCCTATACAGATCTATGAGTTGACATTGCACCCTAACATTGTATTGGGATTGGAATTAGCTCTCAAAGATAAATTGAAAAGATGTGCATTAAATACTGCACTAAATTCTAGATGGGTAGAGATTATATTATTTTGAGATGCCTTTAGAATATTTAGAAAAACTCCATCCCTTCTCCAAAGAAAGCATTAGTTTAGTGATAAAGAAATAACTAACATGCATTTTCTTGCATCTTAACTGTAATTGCCCATCTGAGTTTTGACAAATGAGCAGATCACTTTCTATGGTAAATACAAAGATGCACCACTCAGAAACCCTTTCAAGAAAGTGGTTGGTACTCAACTGTGGGGAGCATAGTGAGCCAGCACCTCCATATGTAGGCTTCGTTAGGGTAGGCCTTGATGCTGGAGCCTAGGTCACACTTTATTCTGGGATCCCTTTGGCCAATGACTGAGCCAGGCAGTGAAACAAGGGCCTGGACCAGTGAACCAAGGGCCAATGTGGGACTCTCCTAATGGGCAACCTTTGCTCCAGATCTCCTGATACGAGGCTGGCACATATTCATCAGGCCTATAGCACAATCTGATGATTCCCCCTGCCCACTCCTCCTTCTCCCTTTCCTTTTCCAGGGTTGGATACCTGCAGAATCCAACTTATAGCACTTCCTGAAAATAAAGGTTTTGTCATCAAATTCTTTTTGCTTTCTTGTCAAAGCTATTATCTAAGGTTGAAATTCTAATGAAACTGTTTTTATGAAAGAAAATGTCATTCCTACACCATAAGTACAACTTATCTTCATTGGAAAGGGAGCAATGGACACCTAGATAGCTGCAAGGTGATGGGCTTTTTCCTTTCTCATTTCTCTGATGTGGAAATTTCAGGACAAGCACTGTCTTTGGATTTCAACACTAAAATAAACTGACAATGACCACATAGGCATCTTAGCACGGTTAGGAATCAGATGAACCTCTCTACTATTCATCCACATATTATTGTTTACAGGACAGAAAAAGCAAAGGGAAGGGGTAAGGGGGGGCAAAGGGGGTGAGAGAGAAGGAGCTTGCTGATTGGCCAGGGATGGAATAACTTATATTTTTCTTCTGAATTCAGGCCTATAATTTTCCTTTGCTTATCATAATTTCTTAAAAGTGAACAGTCTGTACCCTGAAATATGATAAAAGAATAAAACTTTTGGCCTCGCTAGGACAGGTATTCTGTGCATGTTAAGATGTATTTGCCTATAAACATGAAATTAGGCCTTTTAAAATTGCCCTTTAATACCACTTTGAAGTCATGATCCCATTTATGGAATTTTGTCCCTGTCATTTGAATTCTTCAGATGTAACAGGAGTTTGTGAAAGACTGGTTGATAACGTCACTCAGCACTTGTTTATCCACCTGCAAATGGCAAAGCCAATAGTAACTGACATCCTCTTTTTTATTTGTTGTTTACTTTTCCCTTACAGAAGTGATTCTTCTCAATCTTTGCACATTAGGATCAACTTTAGGGGAGAGGAGGCATCTTTTAAAAATATTGGTTCCTAAAAGGGTCTTGAACTAATACTCTGGAAAAGATATACAAATGGCCAACAAGCACATGAAAAGATATTCAACATCGCTAATAATTAGGGAAATGCAAATCAAAATAGTCATGAAATACCACTTCATGCCCACTAGGATATCAAAATTTTAAAAGATGGAAAATACGTGTCAGCCAGGATGTGGGGAAAGTGGAACCCTTGTACATTTCTGGTAAGAATGTAAACTAGGTCAGCACTGTGGGAAAGAGTTTGCCAGTTCCTCGAAAGTCTAATCATAGAATTATTATATTACCCTACAATTCTACTCTTAGGTAGACACTCAAGAGAATTGATAACAGGTATTCAAATACATACACAGACAAGTTCACAGAGAACCTACTAATGATAGCCAGAAGGTGGAAATAGCCCAAATGTTCATCAACAGATGAATGGATAAATAAATTATAGTACATCCATAGAATGGTATACTATTCAGCCAAAAAAAAGTACTGATACAAGAGGTAACATGATGAGCCCCCAAAACATTGTGCTAAGTGGAAAAAGTTAGACACAAAAGATCATATATCATATTATTCCATTTATACAAAATACCCACAAAGGGCAAATCCACAGAGACAACACACATATTGGTGGTTGCCAGCGGCTGGGAGAGAAAGAGAATTGAGAACAACTGCTTAACGGGCACAGCACTTTCTTTTGAGTTGATGAAAATGCTTTAGAACTAAATACAGGTGGTGGTGGTTCAACATTATGAAATACTAAATTCCACCCTTCACTTCGAAATCATTAATTGCATGCAACATGAATTTCACCCTAATAAAAAAACAAAGGAAGGGAATTAACAAAGAGAAAGCATACATGACTACCTGGTTCCTGCCCTGGGTAGAATAAATAAAAATCTTTTAGAGTGCAAGTTTCAGTAATTTTTTTTTTTTTTTTTGGCGCGGTTCTTAGCCAGGACTGGGTTTGAACCCACACCTCCGGCATATCGGGCTGGCGCCCTACTCCTTTGAGCCACAGTCGCCACCCAAGATTCAGTAATTTTAAAAGTTCTCCGTGATTTTAATTTAGCAAGGGTTGAACTGGGCCTCTAGTTGTATCTTTACTAAGATGATCAGCTAGATATTTGAAGTCTTGATAATCTGGATTTTCAAAGTTACTTTTCTTTTTGGTCATTTAAATAATTGAGCGGCTAAGTAAAATATCTGTCTCACCACCTGGTACTTTGCATAAGTACTTAAAAAGAAGGAAAGAGGAAGAGAAAGCTAATTTTTATTAAAGTCCTTGTCAAGCACAAGAGCTTTATCAAATACTATCTCAATGACTCCTACAATAGCTCTGGGAGGTAGATACTAGACTCTCTGCTGATCAGGAAAAGGATGTTCAAGGAAGTCACGTGATTTTGCCAGAGCCAACCATCTGTTGCAGGGCAGCACAAGGGGCTGCATTCAGTTCCTAGGTGTCCCACTGAGCAGCCTGAGGCTCCTGACTTGGAGAGGGGGGTCATACAAGTCCACAGTCCCTCATCTGTACAAAAGAATAATAATTCCTACCTACTTAGTCATTGCAAAAATTACACAAGGCAAAACCTGCAAAGCACTCAGCATGGTGCACAACTGATAAAAGATTGTATCAAAAGATTGTACGTGTGGTTAATTGTTTAATTTAATTTTTAATAATAATGCTACCAATTCTATCCAAGGAAGGGTGAAACCTGACCCCTAGCCATCCCTTTTCATAATGAGCAATAAATGTCGCCAGAGCTGGACCCTGAACTCCTCAATTTATTTTACTCAGGGCAGCTTAATATTATTGTTCTGTCCTATTATTCTACCCAAATGCTAATTTCTGAGAGACTTTTAAAAATTTAAATAGAAGAATTTACTGGCACAAGTTGATCATAAATTCAGCAGATATAGAAACTACAGAAATGCATCTATTTTAGGGATAAACAAGCTAATTCTAGTCTAATTTTATTCATTCTTATTAGGTGTCCTTTTTTGTAACAGGAAGAGATGAATTCTACTATAGGACTTAAATTTTATTTTTTTATGAAAGTTTTTTTTTTTTGAGATGTGCTAAAGGACACATTCCAATAAGCAAGAGTGTAATTATAGATTTAGCATCTCCTGTATGGCCTGACGGAAGTCTGCCATCACTTAGGGAGCCATTACAGCATATACTTAATGTCAGCTTGATAGAAAAAAACACTTTCATAAGTTCTTTTTGATTGACACATTTGAAATAACATCAGTTTCCAGCTTTAAAACCTACTGTTATTAGGTCTCTGTTGCTATTTATGTTAGAAATATGTGCACGTGTGTCAAAACAATGTATCAACTTTGCTGATTGGCTGCCTCAAGATTCTGTTGCTAAGGGTAACAGAACAATTGCTTTGAATCTTTCCTAAATTGCTACTTGTTTTCTGTTGGTGTTTTTTTTTTTTTTAATACTTTGGGTTTTCAGGAAATTTTTTTTCACCCCCAGAGCAAAAATAAAGAAATCTTGTCTAGGGAGAAAACAAATAACATATTGTCTGTATGTGTTAAAAGGAAAATCAAACACAAGAAATATAGCCATCTATAATAAACACTATTAAGCCTGGATTGATTAGGAAAAGGCCATCTTCCCTTCCAAATGATGCAGAACCCAGCCATTTGCCCTTCACATTCAAGGCCTTCTTTCTGTCTTTTGGTGGAAGGCCCACTTCACACATTCTCAGTGAAACATAGGGATGTATATGAAAGAAAATACTGTGTCTTCAAAGCTTTGCACCATCTTTCCTGCCTCACCGATTGAGAAGAGGGTCATGAACAAGTCCTCATTAGTTATGAATCCCTTCTCCAACCTCTGGATTGTGAAAGATTGAGAAGACTGATTTATATGTTCGTGTATGTACACGGTGTGCTTATAAATTAACCAGACAGCTTCCTTTGCATAACCCATCTTGTTTTGTTGTATTAACAGCCATCAGATTTCACTGGGGCATTTGAAAGGTCTTGGAATCACCAACACTGATTTGGGTTCTTTAGACCTGTGGTGGGGGCCAGGAATGTGCATTTTAACCAATGATTTTGAGACAAGTTGTTCAAAGACCACATATAAAGAATTATTGCTTTACTTTGTAATTTCCAAACACTGCATCCCTCCCCAGCTGAGCGAAGGCTCCTATTATGGGTAGTCCTGTGCTTAGGGTCCCAGCAGGCACCCATACAGAAATATTCTCCTGAAGCACTGGGTCCCCTCACTCTTACCCCTATCCCCTTCCCACCGCAAAATAAATTAACCCAAACAAATAAGCCAGAATGTACTCTGCTTGATGAGTCTTCCATCAGCATTATCAAAATTGGAGATTTTAAGACAATGCAAGTATTCTTGAGATTTAACTCCTCAAGCTATGATCTATCATCCTCCCTTGAATGTATGTGATGAGAAAGGAAGAGAAGAGAAAAAAAGAAGAAAACTGATATCTGCTGGCATGTGTGGAGTTCCTTCTTCCCCTAATTCATATGTTGAAGTCTTAACCCCCAGAACTGAAGAGCGGTGCCTTATTTGGAAATGAAGTCGTTGCAGGTGTAATTAGTTAAGCCGAGGTCATTAGCATGTTCCCTAACATAATATGACAGGTGCCCTTCCAAAAAGGAGGAATCTGAATAGAGCAGCTCTACAGAGGAGAAGACGATGTAAATTCACAGGAAGAACAAACCACGGAAAGAGGCCTCCAACAGGTCCTCCCTTCATACCCCTCAGATGATGCTGAGGCCTCCAACAGGTCCTCCCCTCATACCCCTCAGATGATGCTGAGGCCTCCAACAGATCCTTCCCTCGTAAGACGATGCTGAGGCCTCCAACAGATCCTCCCCTCGTAAGATGATACCAAGGCCTCCAACAGATCTTCCCCTCATACCCCTCAGACGATGCTGAGGCCTCCAAAAAATCCTCTCCTCATACCCCTCAGATGATACTGAGGCCTCCAACAGATCCTTCCCTCGTATCTCTTAGATAATGCTGAGGCCTCCAACTGGTCCTCCCCTCATAAGATGATGCTGAGGCCTCCAACAGTTCTCCCCTCAGACCCCTCAGACAATGCTGAGGCCTCCAACAGGTCCTCCCCTCACTCCCCTCAAAGGCTGCTGCTGACATCTTGACTTTTGACTGTTAGCCTCTAAAATTGGGTGACAATAGATTCTGTTCTTTAAGCCACCCAGTTTGTTCTGGAACTTTGTTACAACCCTAGGAAACTAACCTACCTGAGATAAGACATCAGCAGAGGAAGAATGTGGCCAAGGACTCTTGTCTGTAAGAGCCAACTCTCCCTGTTTATGCCTTTGCTTCTCTCTGTAGCTGTCTTTCTCAATAGACTAAAGCAGCAATCAGTATTCCTCATCAAAGGGATCCTGTAATTCTAGAAATGGGAGACCCCTTAACCAGATGCAATCCCAAAACCCTAATTTTTGTAAGCTATACATTTTCTGGAGGGTGACCCAGCAATACCACGCAGCAGCATTCTAAGATAACCAGTAGCCAGAATTTCACCTAAAAATAAAAGAAGACAAGGAGTTGTTTAAAATTTGGAGAAGGATTGTGCTTTGTAAAAAAAAGTAACAGTTTCAATCACTAGCTGTGGGAACCAGATCCTCATGGCAAATATTTCATTTCAGCAAACAGTGAAGGAAATCATTCAGACCTTTCTTGGGCAGCTTCACAGGAATCAGAAGTCTGTTTTTAATGTTGTCTCACCACAGCTTGTACTCCCTTTGCAAAGATGTTGGTTATGATACAACACTTGGCCACAACCTGATAGACTCTCAATCACCAAGCTCAGACTGTAATCTGTCTGCATAAACCTGTAGACAGAAGGGTTTTAGGAAAAGTTAACTGGAAAGGAGAAAAAAAAACCAAGAAAGTAAGGCATTGAGTTATGGACCTAAAACCAAAGAGGGTATAAGGTATGCTATGACCCGTATGACAAAACATGGCACGTGAACTACTATAATAGACTTTGTTACTTAATAATAAGAAGAAAACAATCTAATTGGATCAACATGCAAAGAGCAATAATTAAAATATAGTAACAATGTATTCTTTAATTATATGTGAGTAATTGAATGGAATAGAAGACCAGTTATTTATTCAACAGAGTAGTAAAAAATGTCAAGCCTGGAAGAAAAAGAAAATTTAGGTCTCATAAAAACAAGGGAGTTACTGGCTCGGCGCCTGTGGCTCAACGGGCTAAGGCACCAGCCACATACACCTGAGCTGGTGGGTTTGAATCCAGCCCGGGCCCGCCAAACAACAATGACAGCTGCAACCAAAAAATGGCCGGGCATTGTGGCGGGCACCTGTAGTCCCAGCTGCTTGGGAGGCGGAGGCAGGAGACTCGCTTGAGCCCAGGAATTGGAGGTTACTGTGAGCTGTGATGTCACAGCACTCTATCCAGGGTGACAGCTTGAGGCTCTGTCCCAAAAAAATAAAAATAAATTTAAAAAAACAAGAGAGTGACAAGGAGCGAGAAATATACAGAAACATGTGTCCTGTCTCATAACTTACAACCGTTCGCAGCCTTTTTATTGTACCTTCAGATGGAACTCCAGTGTTCGGGGCTCAGAGAAACCAGTTAGCTCTGATGCTCACATGTGTACACCACCAACTTTTCACGTGGCAGGGAATCCATTCCAGGAAGAAAATGATAATACTTGGTATTTAATTTTTATGTCCACTACTGAAATGAAAACAAATAAAAAGAATTCACTTAAACCTTTCCCACCACAGGATTAATCCTAACCAATTGAATAGGAATCTTTTCCCCTTTTTTCAACAATGTTGTTAAAAAAACAAAGAAAGGAAAAAACAAACGCTAAGGCCTGGAGACTCTTCCTTTTACCATCAATTTGATTTTGTTGCTCATTATGGCTCATTGTAGAACCAGATCGAGACTACATCTTGTTGAGACAGGGAAGCCAGCTCCATTTTTCCAATTCTTTGACTTTCTTCCCTTTCTCTGCCTGTCAGTCACGTTCTCTCTCTTTCTCCCTCTCTTTCTCTCACTGTCTCCTGTCTTTGTTCCCCCAATTCACTTTCAGACTTTAAATTTGCCCTCCTCCTCATTATCGTGAAGGACATTTTACTTGATCTCTAGTTTTGTTGCTGAAGGTTGTAGCATCCAGGACCACAGGGCACAGGTTGTTGAGAGGGTTAAAATAAATAACAGATACACTTGCAGTGCCACACTCCAACAGGAGTAAGCTCACAGGAACTGTCACTTTTGTCTTCTCTGCTCCCTTCATTTCTGTCCTTCGGATCCAGGTTTTAGCCTGACTGCCTGAGGCTTGGGGGAGGAGATGAAGCAAAGACTCGGGAGGAAAGTGAGAACTGTTGAGGTCGGCTATTAAAGCATAAAACAAAAGCAAACCAGAAGCAGGTGCAGTAAACAGCTGCTGCTGGGAAGAGCTGCTCAGGAGGAGCCTGGGGAGGGTTTGAGGGGCTGGGACATGAGACTCCTTGGGGGTGGAGGAGGAGATAAGGGTGGCAGCCATAAGACTAAGTTTTGAGGCAAAGGCTAACCCATTTTTCAAGATAGGTGTCATGCCAAATAAATTTGTTCTAAATTTCTACCTTTGAAAAAGGGGCTTCTTGCTCCCCCGCTCCCGACTCTGCCTGCCGGGGCGTGGTCTATGCTCATCTTTACCACCTCTTGGGCATCTGCTTCCGTTGTTCAAAGGCTTGGTCTGATGCTCTGGAGGCAGAGTGTCCCAAGTCCATCTCCCTGCCCCCTTCGCACCTGCCCAACCGGGCCTTGAGCATAACTGGCGTCCTCAGTACACGCTCACAGTGACTGTGTCATCGGGTTCCTCGTGGCTGCTACTGGAATGAATGAACAGGTGAACTCCTGCGTCTGATGAAGGAGTGGAGACATGAATCTCTTCTTTGTTTTATTCTCTCTCTCTCTTTTTTTCTCTGACAAAAGTCTAACACAACTTCCAAAACCCTCTAAGACTCAGCTTAGGAAAAGAAAAGTTTTCTTTCCAGGCTCTGCTTCCAAGTCCCTGAGAAAAAGCTGATATATTCAGACAGAATGAGCAGACTCTTCTGGAGTTGATCAAACCTGGACTCAAATTCCACTTCAGAAACCTCTCTAAGCTTTGCACTTTTTTACTGACTGAAGGAGAATAACAGCTTCCTAGAGATCATGTTGAAGGGAGAAGTGTTTAAATTCATAATGTAGTGCCTGAAACATAGTAAATAATTATAACTCCCGTCCCGTAACATTTAATTTTTTTACCATCTCTCCAATGTCAAAAATTGCCCCCATTTTTATAATGCATATTATAAAATGCAAGAAAAAGGAGATTAAGTCAATTGTTCAAACCCACATATTTCATGACTGAGGCTTTGAGGAGTGAAAAGGTAAGGCTAATAAAAATGTATTAGTACATTAAAAATTATATCACATTTTAAAAATAGATTTTCTTAGTTGGGGGATAAATAGACTTGCACCAAACCACAGAATCAATATTCCAAAGGCAATAAAACAAACAAAACAGCAAGAACAATCAAACAGTTTGGTTTAAAATGAGTCTAGAAATTAACCTCATACAGTCCACAAAAATTAACTCAACGTGGATCTTAGACCTAAATGTAGAATGCAAAACTATAAAATTGAACTTAATTAAAATTAAAAATTTCCATTCTGCAAAAGACACTGTTTCGTAAATAAAAAGCCCAAGCCACAGACTGGAAGGAAGTATTTGTAAAATAGATACATTATAAGGAGCTTGTATCCAAAATATACAAAGAACTCTCAAAACTCAATAATATGAAAGCAATGTACTAAAAATAGGCAAAAGATGTGAACAAACGCCTCACCAAAGAAGATATACAGATAGCAAATAAGTATATGAAAAAAATATTCAACAACGCATTTGTTGGGGAAATGCAAATTTAAAGAATAATGGGACAGCACTACACACCTATTGGAATGGCCCAAATCCATCACACTGACAGAACCACGTTGGTGGGGATGTGTAGCAACAGGCAGCCCCATTCACTGCTGGAGGAATGTAAAATGGCACAGTCACTTTGGGAGACAGTTTGGCTGTTTCCTACAAAGTTAAACATAATCTCACTATATGATTGCACAATCACATTCCTGAGTGTTTACCCACATGAGTTGAAAATATACATTCACACAAGAACCAAAATACAAATTTTATTGCAGCTTTCTTCATGATTGCCCCAAATTGGAAGAAATAGAGTTGTATTTTCATAGTGAACAAACTGTGGAATATCCGCACACCGAATATTGTTCAGCAGTAAAAATAAATGCACTACCAAGCAACACAAAGACGTGGACCTTAAATGCACACGATTAAGTGAAAAAATCCAGAAAAGAAAACTCATTGGTTGTCTAGGATTGACTAGATGGAACACAGGGGAACTTTTAGGACAAGGAAACTATTTGGTATAATATTGTAATGGCAGATACATGACATGACGCTTTCAGCAAAACCCATACCATGTTCCACACAAAAAATGAACCCCAGCGTTAACTATGGACTTGAATTGCTAATAATGTGTCAATACTTGTTCATCAGTAGTACTAGGTGGACCACATCAATGCAAGACATTCAGTAATAGAGGAAATAGGCAGAGGAAAAAAAAGAATAAATGGGAACTCTCTGTACTTTTTGCTAAAATTTTCTGACCTAAGCTTCCATTAAAAAATGAAATCTATTGATTTTAAAGAGAGAGAGAGAACAATTGGAGCCTATGAAGTCTGTGTGTTTTGCATAATTTCAATCCCAGATATATAATATGGCTTGCAATACTTGGAGGGAATAATAGGTAGTATAAGATTGTTATCCTGTAAATTACCCCAAAGCTAGCCAGGCTGCAAGGCGACTCCCCATGTTGTGTTAGAATAACATGATGATACGAGAGGCGGGCACAGAGGCCCAGTACAACCCAGAAGTAGGCCTTCCCACAGGGCCACCTCGAGGGGGTCTAGACAAGCCCTGGGAGAATCAGAAAGGAAACGGTGCACGGGGCTGGGCTGTGTATAAAAATACATGACTTTCTGGGGCAGTCACAACTGAACACACTTGCCTTGTGGGAACCTGGACCTGAGATGGGCGGAGGCTGGCTCTCCTGGTGTCTGTGGTGTCTGCTGGACATGAAGTGATTTCAACAAGTGGCTGATGTCTTTCTGCCCTTGCCCTCCCCGCAGAGGGGTAGGTCTGCCCAGAGCCACGTGCCAACAAGGCAAAGGTTCACGCCTGGTTTTCTGAGCCCAAAGCTCTTTCACCTTCTACTCCATCCCACTGTCCACAGTTTTTCCTCGTTGGGGTTCTGTACTGAGCCCTTGGTGTTTCTCTCTGCACAACTCCCCAGCCAACACTAGCAAGACCAGTACTTTCTGCCTTCCCCGTTGCTGTTTTATTTAACACTCATGCCAAGCTCTATGATATGTGCTGGAGAGAATGAAAGGAATAAGATTAGACTCCAGGGTCTCACGGTGTAGTTATGGGAAGAGATGTGTTAATGACAGCAGAACGAGACATTAAGTGCCATAAATAAAGGGAGGAAAAACTTTGAAAACCACTTTGAGCTCTACAAGGTCTCATGAAACTGGACCAAAGTCCACGCTGTCTACATTTTCAGTACTCCTCTACCTTGCTTTTTGCCGATCCCACGCATGTAAATTTTTTAACTCCTCCTCTTCATATTCCTCAGCCTTTTCTTCCTTCCTCAAGATTGTGATTTTCCAATTCAGTCAAATTGCTAGGCCCATGTCTGTGCTTTCATCCAGCATAATCACTGTGATTCTTCCACCTGCAGAAAGGAGCAATGTGCTTTACCCTGGGAACAGTGGCATTTAGCAGGGTTATTACCAACATGCAAGCTCAAGACCACACTATGTAGACAAAGAGGGGAAGTCTGGATGAGGGAGCCAGCAGGTCCCTTCCCTCCATATGGGCAGAGGCTCCAGGGTGGAACGAGGAGGATGGGGACACCTCGAGCACTGAACGTCTGCTCATAAGGCCCTCAGCCAGGTCATTCACGGGAAACATTTAACATTTAAATGTTAACATTTAACATTTGGGGGCAATTTATCACCAAATGCCTCCAACAAAGCCCCTACCTACTTCTCTACATTTATTTCCTGCCACTGTCCAGATTCCTACTTTGTGTTTATTAAGACCACGGGAGGGGTAAGAACCTATTGTCACGCCACACCATGGTTTCCTCGATTTCTGCCTCAACTAATGCTTTTCCTTCTTTCCTGGAATCCCCAAAGTTTCTCCTTCCTTTTTTTTTTTTTTTTTTTTTTGTAGAGACAGAGTCTCACTTTATCACCCTCAGTAGAGTACCGTGGCATCACACAGCTCACAGTAACCTCCAACTCCGGGGCTTAGGCGATTCTCTTGCCTCAGCCTTCCAAGTAGCTGGGACTACAGGTGCCCGCCACAATGCCCGGCTAGTCCCAAACTTTCTTCTTCACCTGCTTTAACTTATACTCAATTTCTATCTGGCCAGGTTCCTACTTGCAGGGATGTTTCCTCAACATTTTCATTCTTACACATCCTTCCTCTACATTCTCTTCATATTGAATTAGTCTGTTTTTAATTCAGATCCTTTACTAGACTGTGAGCAATTTAAATGTCAGAGGAATTTTGTCTTTCAATCCCTAATGCCTAGCCCAGTGCCTGGAATTTTACAGGCAACAATGTTTACACCACAAAGTTTACTTCGTATTATATAAATATATGATTGAAAGTACACACTTTGGAGCTGTCCTGGCTGGGTTGGATTCCTGTTCTCTCTTTTACTAGCCATTTATTCCAAAATGTTGTTGTTTCTTAGTGTCTTCAGGTGTGAAATGGGAATAATAATATTTGCCATATGGGTTTATTGTGGGATTTGAGTGAGAAGACAGGTGATAGGTAGATAGGTAGGTAGGCGGTAGGTAGAATTTTGACTGGCACCTGACAGGATTAAGTGTGGGGTAACTTTTAACTGTCATCGTCATTGTCAGATCTATAGTCCTGACAATAGGTTCTTAGTTTTCTACAATTCCTTTTTGAGATTGTCAATACACATATTTGTTTGGATTTATCTGATTCCAGGTTACTTAGACTAAATGGCTAATACTAACTTTTGTGTTCAGATCTACTGACACATGCTCTAATTCAGAAGAGGTTCTGGTGTTTTAAATCCACGTATGTAGAATGACTGTCCAACAATACTCTGAACAAAACCACAAATAGCATTTGTTATTAAAGAAGAACTAGTTATTTATAAAAGGAGGAAAAAAACACCAGAAAATAAAGACCTAAAAAGGGGGAAAGAAAATTGGGTTATTATTGGGTAAAGACCTTGGAAAGATAAGAAATGAAGAATTAGCAGGCTGTTAATTTTGGAATAATGTGTTCAAAATGCTAAATTTCTTTAAAATGACACATTTATTGAGAAGAAAAGTGCTAAAAGGAAGGGAAAAAAAACTTTTTAAAAAAGCTAGCCAGGGAACTGCGAGAAACTCAAGCCAATATGTAGCTTACATCTGCTGGCAATACCCTCATCAAAGAAGGAAATAAGATATTATACAAAACTGAAATTGCTATTCAAAGAAACTTGATAAACAAAATAATCCATTCAATATAACAGATGTCTGTACAATAGTGTGTGCCATGACAAAAATATCTGACCCACCCACCTACCCACTGGCATTGCTACCAAAAACATTAATTTAAACTGGGCAACCTGAAAAGTACAAAATAAAACTTCCTATAGCTACAATGTCAGCAAAATACATTCATGCTGAAAAGAATGGAAATATTCAAAAGACGTCACCAAAAAAACATGCTTCCAAATGCTATATATTCTCTCTCCTGGGGCCAGATATAGATTTCGTCCCTGTGACACTTTTACCTTTAGTTCATTTAACTGGTTCAGTCATTCTATTAAAATAATGGAAACTGTGTTTAATCTAGTTTATCTTAAGAGATATCTGCTATCTTCACTGTATCCCAGGCCCGGTGGTAGTTGCTGGATGTAAAGGTGAATGAGACCCCAGGTCTTGAAGAATTTACACTCTAGTGCTGTTTATATCTGCTTAGCTATAAACCAAACATCACTTTGGATAATTTGAGTCTCTGCAAATTTGGAGTCACTAGATGAATAGTTCATGCTGATCTTTTTTGATGGAAAATTATGGTCAGAACTTTCTGAACTATCATATTTCCGTTAAGAACATGGATTCCACCTAATTTAAGGTTGCCACTGTGGACTATTAAAAAAAAGAATTGGGATAAGGCAAAAGAAATGTTATCAATTTGCAGCCCAAATTTGATCAATAAGAAAGTTACTTATTATTTCTTAACGTTTTATGTACAAAGCTGTAGGTTTGGACAATGGCTTCCTATACTCACTGTGCTTTTCACGGATGCTGGGAATATTACCAAGGTGAAGCCATTGTCATATTTCAGGGGGAAAAAAAAAAGACAAAACTCAATACACACACAAATCCAATACACAAATGAAAACTGTAAACAAAATAATAAACATCCCATTTCCCTGTTCTTTAATTTCTTCTTTAACTTCTAGTGGGCCTCTGAGACGATGAATAAAAATGCTGAAATGAAAAGAACCTTGAAAGGAGGTGAACTTTCACTGCACACCGTTTCCGACAGCTTGTTCCTGAGCAAAGCAACTGACGTCCCCAGGGACTCATTCAACATTCATTCGAATCATGGAGAAAGAGACCCAGTTTGGAAGATGTTTTTCTGGAGTACAGAGGGGGACTTTGATCCTAGCTCAGATAACAGCTGCTCTCCCTGAGAGGATTTTCTGGTCGTTCTATCCCTCAGGCCAGGTGAGTCTCAGGGGAGGTGTCTAGTTGACCTCAAAGCTTAGCCAAGCAACTGATACCTGAGGGAGGGTCTCTGAGTGGGCAGGGGAGCCTGGCACCACACGTTATCGGCTGTCAGTCTCTCTCCTGGCTGGAGACAGAGTGCGCAGGAGAGGAACTCCTAAAGAGAGTCAAATCTCACCTTGATTTTCCCCCCATTGTAAAACTAAAGAAGGCAGGAAGCCAAACCACCATGATAGAGTTTAGTCTCTGCCATTGTGTTTCCTCGCTATTCTGGAATAGTAACATAATGTTCCCTTTTAAATTCCTGACCTCTAGCTTTTAAATACAGAAGCAAAGGTGAATATGCATGATTTTGTCTCAGAAGAAAATAAAATGTGTCATGTAGTTAATAAAGTAGGCATTGAAGAATATGACTACATCTTTTTGTAGGAAACCATTTTTCTTTCTTTTTCTTTGTTGTTTTTTAGAAATATGGTCTTGCTATGTTGCCAAGGCTGGCCTCAAACTCATGGGCTCAAGTGATCACTTGCTTCAGGCTCTCAAGTACCTAGGACTATGCCTGACATTTTTATTTTGAATTAGGTGGATTTGTAAAAAAAAAAAATAATGTCTATCATGTGTTGTATGTACAATATAGAGCCAGCAAGGGAATCACTGCAGTTAAAAAGATTTTAAAAATCACTTTGATGGATAATTTGTTTGAAAAGGGCACTATCAAATAGCTCTCCAGCCATTATAAAATCATCCTGCATTTATAATTTCATAAGACTTTATTTATTTTTTTTAATTGCTTGGGAATCATTGAGGGTACAAAGAAAGGTTACACTGATTGTATTTGTTAGGTAAAGTCCCTCTTGTAATTGTGTCCCACCTCCAAGAGGTGTGCCATACACCATGACCCCCATTCCCCTCTTTCCTCCCCTCTCCCCACTTGCTCATTCCCCTACCTCCCCCCCCCCCCATTAGCTCATTTACTGCCTTCATATTGGAATTGAGTACATTGGGTTCTTGCTTCTCCATTCTCATCATGCTTTACTAAGAAGAATGTGTTCCACCTTCATCCAAGTTAATATAAAAGATGTAAAGTCTCTATCTTTTTAATTTCTGAATAGTATTCCATGATATATATATATACATACTATAGCTTATTAATCCATTCCTGGGTTGGTGGGCATTTAGACTGTTTCTACGTTTTAGTAATAATAAATTGAGCTGCAATAAACAGTCTAGTGCAAATGTCCTTAAGATAAAAGAATTTTTTTTCTTCTGGGCAGAGGCCTAGTAATGTGATTATAGGACCAAATGGGAGGTCTAAATTGAGTTCTTTGAGAGTTCTCCATACTTCCTTCCAAAAAGGTTGTATTAGTTTGCAGTCCCACCAGCAGTGTAAAATGTCTCTCCACATCCACGCCAACATCTGTAGCTTTGAGGTTTTGTGATGTGGGCCATTCTCACTGGGGTTAGGTGATATCTCAGGGTGGTTTTGATTTGCATCTCTCTGATAATTAGGGACAATGAGCATTTTTTCAAATGTTTGTTAGCCATTCGTCTGTCTTTGTCAGAGAAAGTTCTGTTCATATCTCTTGCCTAGAGGTAGACGGGATTGTTTAATCTTTTTCTCTTGCTTAACTTGAGTTCTCTGTAGTTTCTACTTATCAACCCTTTGTCAGATTGATACCCTGCAAATATCTCTTCCCATTCTGAAGGTTGTCTTTTTTGCTCTACTTGTTGTGTCCTTAGCTGTACAGAAGGTTTTTGGCTTAATTAAGTCCCATTTGTTAATTTTTGTTGTTGCAATGGCTGCTGAAGTCTTTGTCAAAAAATCTTTCCCCAGTCCAACATCATCAAGAGTTTTCCGCATACTTTCTTCTAAGATATTTATTGTTTGGTGTCTTAGATTTAAGTCTCTTAGCTATCTTAAGACAATTTTTGTAAGGGGTAAATGGTGTGGGTTGAGTTTCAGTCTTTTACATGTGGTTATCCAGTTATCCCAGCACCACTGGTTGTATAGGGATTCTTATCCCCACTGTATGCTTTTGTTTGGTTTATCAAAGATTAGATGGCAAGTAGAGACTGGTTTCATCTCTTGGTTTCTATTCTCTTCCATGTGTCTATGTCTGTATTTTTGTCCCCAAACCATGCTGTTTTGATCACTGTGGACTTATAATACAGCCTGAGGTCTGGTTGGGTGATGCCTCCAGCTTTGTTTTTATTACTAAGAATAGCCTTAGTGATACAGGTTTTTTTCTGGTTCCATACAAAACAAAGTACTATTTTTTCCACTTCTTCAAAATATGATGTTGGTATTTTAATGGGGATTGCATTGAATCTGTAGATTACTTTGGGTAGAATAGACATTTTGACAATATTGATTCTTCCCAGCCAAGAGCATGGTATGTTCTTCCATTTATTAGTTAGTGTCTTCTGTAATTTCTTTTCTTAGGGTTACATAATTCTTTTTGAAAATACCTTTCAGCTCTTTTGTTAGGTATATTCCTAAGTATATAATTTCTTTGAAGCTACTGTGAAGGGATTATGTCCTGGATTTGCTTCTGTACTTGGCTATTATTGGCATATAGAAAGGTTACTGATTGTGGATAATGATTTTATACCCTGAGACATTATTGTATTTCCTAATGACTTCCAGGAGCTTTGTGGTTCACTCTCTAGAGTTCTCTAAGTATAAGCTCATACCATCAGCAAAGAGGGAGAGTTTGACCTCCTCTGTCCCATTTGGATACCCCTTATATCCTTCTCTTGCCTGACTGCATTGACTAGAACTTCCAGAACTATGCTGAATAAAAGTGGTGACAGTGGACATCCTTGTCTGGTTCCAGTTCTAAGTGGGAAAGCTTTCAGTTTTACACCATTCAGTATAATGTTAGCTGTGTGATTGTCATAGATGGCTTCAATTAGCTTAAGAAATGTGCCACCTGTGCCTATATTTTTAAGTGTTCTTGTTAGAAACAGATGCTGAATTTTGTCAAATGTTTTTTCTGCACCTATTGAAAGGATCATATGGTTTTTCCTTTTGCTTCTTTTGATATAGTGTATTAAATTTATGGATTTGTGTGTAACAAACCAAATGTTTAACCAAACTTGCATTCCTCGAATAAAGCCTACTTGATCATGATGTACACTTTTTTTAATGAGTAGCTGCAATCTATTAGCTAAGATTTTGTTGAGCATTTTTGCTTCGATATACATTAGTGAAAGTGGTCTGTAGTTCTCCTTTTTAGTTAGGTCCTTTCTTGGTTTTGGAATCAGAGTCATGTTTGCTTCATAGAATTTGTTGGGGAATCTTCCTTCTCAATGTTTTGGAATAGGTTCTGCCATATAGGTACAAGCTCATCTTTGAAGGTGTGATAGAATTCTGATCTGAAAATTCTGGGCTTTTCTTTGTTGGAGGTTTTTTATTGTTTCTGAAATCTCAGTGCTTGATATTGGTCTGTTCAAGAGATGTATTGCTTCCTGGTTAAGTCTAAGAAGATGGTGTGATTCCAGGTATTGGTCAACTTCCTCCACATTTTCAAGTTTCTAGGTGCAAAGTTTTTGGTAGTAGTCAGAAATAATCTCTTGTATCTCTTTGGTATCAGTTGTTATTTCCTCCTTTTCATTTATGATTGAGATTATTAAAGATTTTACTTTTCTATTTCTGGTTAATTTGGCCAATGGTTTATCAATTTTATTTATCTTTTCAAAGAAAGAACCAAGTTTTTTTTTAGTACTTTTCTGAATAAATCTTTTATTTTCAATTTCATTTATTTCTGATTTAATGTTGGTTATTTCTTTTCTTCTGCTAGATTTGGGATTGGGTTGCTCTTCCTTTTGCATTTCTTTAAGATGATTCATTAGGTTGTTGATGTGCTCTCTTTCTGTTTTTCAGCTGTAGGCCTCTAATGCAATACATTTCCCCTTAGGACTGCTCTGGCAGTGTCCCACAGGTTTTGGTAACTTGTGTCTTCATTGTTAGAAGTTAATACTTTCCTTTTTTATCTCTTCCTTGACCCAACTGGTCATTCAGCATAAGTGTTTAATATCCGTGCCTTTGTGTGGGGATGACAATTTTTTTGAGTTCTATCTTATTGCCATGTGGTCTAAGAATATACAAGGTAAAGTTTTTTTGTTTTTGTTTTTGTTTTTTTTTTGCAGGAGCCATGTTTGAACCCATCACCTCCAGTATGTGGGTATGTCTTTTGATTTTGTTGAGATTTTATTTGTGTCCTAGGATATGATCTATTTTGGAGAATGTTCCATGGGCTGATGAGAAGATATATATATTCTTTAGCTTTGGGCTGGAGTGTTCTATATATGTCTATCAAGCACAGTTGTTCTAGGGCAGTGGTTCTCAACCTACCTACTGCCACATGTACTTTCATTGTTACAAAGGGGTTGCAACCCACAGGTTGAGAACCGCTGTTCCAGAGTCACGTTTAAGTCCCTTGTATCTTTGGTTAGTTTCTGTTTAGAGGATCTGTCCAGCTCTGTAAGAGTAGTATTAAGGTCCCCTGATATTATAGTGTTATTGGGTATCATATTGCTCAGAATATTTCAGGTCTGTTTCTGGGAGCATTTAAATTAGGTGCATAAATATTTAGAATTGAAATGTCTTCTTGTTGTATTGTTCCCTTGACCAATATGAAATGTCCATCTTCATTTTTGACTTAAGTTACTTTAAATCCACTTGTATGTGAAAGTAAGATTACAACCCCTCTTTTCTTCTGATTTCCATTTGCCTGAAAAATGGTCTTCTATCCTTTAAGGCTGAGTTATTACTTTGTCCTTTGAGGCTAGGTGTGCTTGCTGCATACACATAGGCATCAGCCACTCTATGCCTCCTCAGTGGGGATTCAAGCCATTAACATTTATTGAGATAATTGACAAGGGCAGTGGAGTTCTATTCATCTTATTTTGTGAAAGTTCATTGCTTAGTTTTATCTTTTGCATCATTGTGGAAGCTAGGCTTTGTCCTTTTACTTTCTGGGTGTTACTTTGCTGGTGGTCCATTGTGATGGTCAGTGTGTAAAATAGATCTAAGTATTTCCCGTAGAGCTGGTCTTATTGTGGCAGACTTCCTTAGTGTTTGCATATTAGTAAAAGATTTGATTTCTCCATCAATTTTAAAGCTTAGCTTAGCAGGAAATAGAATTCTGAGCTTAACATTGTTTTCTTTAATTATATTAAAGGTATATGACCATTGTCTTCTGGCTTGATAAGTTTCATTTAAGAGGTATGCAGTCACCCTGATGGCTTTGCCCCTGTCGGTCGATTGGTGCTTACTCCTTGTAACTTGCAGAATCTTCTCTTTTATCTTGACTTTGGACAAATTCATGACAATGTGTCTTGGAGAAGCTCTATTTGAGTTGAGACAACATGAGGTCTGATAACCCTCTAAAAGGAGTGTATCAGAATCTTTGGTGATATTTGGGAAATTTTCATTTATTATATCCTCTAGTATGCCTTCCATTCCTCTGGGGCCTTCTTCTTCCCCTTCTGGAATACCTATAACTCATATGTTTGAACACTTCATGAAGGCCCATAATTCTGTCAGTGAATGTTCTGCTTTCTCTCTCTTTTTTTCTATATCTTTAACTGCCTGAGTTAGCTCAAGAACTTTATCCTGTACCTCTGACATTCTTTCTTCTGCATGGTATAATCTGTTATTGATTTTCTACTACATCTTTAAGTTCTCTGATTGACTGCTCCAATTCCTTAAGCTCTCCTATATCCTTTCTATATTCTTCAGATTATTCATCTCTTATTTGATTCTGTTTATGGATTTACTTTTGGTTATTTTCCACTTTCTCAGCAGTTTCCTTCATTGTTTTTACCATCAATATTTTAAATTCCCCTTCTGCCATTTCTAACATTTCTTTATAGGTAGAATCCTCTGCAGTAGGTACCTCATGATCTCTTAGGGGTTTGCACTGGTCTGGTTTTTCACATTGCCAGGATTTTTCTGTTTCTTCCTCATGAGTGTTTTCTTTTTATCTGTTTCCTTGTCCTTCTTTTTCCTATCACCATCTCTTGCTCTTTAAATTACTGTGCCTCTGACCTACGGTGTTTAATTGTCCTTTTGGTAAAGGACTAAAAGGATGAGAAGGGTGAAGAGCAAGAAGGGACAAAAGATAAAAAAGAGAGAGAGAAAAGAGAAAGGAAAGGGGGTGAGTAAAAGGGAATATTCACAATAAAAAAAAGAGTAACACAAAGAGAGAGACAGGAGTAACAGTGATGTACAATAAGCTACCTTGACCACACTTATAAATCCCAACCTCTGTGGGGGCTGGGTTGGGTGGGTCCCTTGACATCTGCAGCTCTTTGCCAGCCTGAGCAGACATATGTCCCCACCTCCACCAAATAGAGAAGAAAAACAGAAATAGTGTAAATCAAACCAAAACAAACAAACAAAAAAACCTTAAGGGATAAAATTGGGGAAAAAACAAATAACAGGGGCAGGAAAAACTAGCAAAAAATGAAGCCCTTATTATTAAAGAAGGCAATAATGAAAAATTATATTTACATGAGAAAAATGAAGAAAAAAGAAAAAGAAAAATCTAGGAGGAAAAATGTTGAAGAATATAAATTTTTTTAAAAACACACACAGATAGATAGATAGATAGATAGATAGATAGATAGATAGATAGATAGATAGATCTTGCTGAATATTGCCTGGGCAACAGGTGATCTTCTGGGGTATGAGATGCTAATCACAACACATTGCTGGGCACCTGTTCATAAGATGGGGACTAGAAACCTCTGCTGACTTCTTTGCCCTCAAACCCCACAGGGTTGGGAGCCTGAATCTCTCCTCAGGCTCCATAGACACTCCTCAACCTTTCCAAACCTTGTCCCTTGGCTTTCCCAGGAAATCGTGTGTCACTCAGATCTCTCCAGAAGTGGTTGCCCACTTATCAGGTGTGACAGAACTGGCCTTGCACTAGGACCCTGAAGACTGAGCCTGCAAGGCAGCTCTCCACAATGGCTGCACCTGGCCTGCAGCCGAACATTGAAGGCTTCATTCCAACCCAATGGCCAGTCCTGGCCTCTGGGGGCTGTTCAAAATCACTTGTTCATTCACCGAAGATCTCCCAAGGTAACTCAACCAAGTGCCAAAGTCCAAAAAAAAAGAAAAAAGCCTTCTCTGCCTGCAAACTCTCACCACAGCTATGGCTGCTACCACTGCAGCTACCACAGCTGGCCAGCCTCTAGCTGAGTGCAAACACTTACCACTTCTCCACTGCTTTCATCTTCCTCTTGGGGTCCTAAAGTCTCCTGCTGCCTCCCTGTTCCCCCAAAGGGATTTCTGTGTAGAGACCATAAGCCAGAGGTGCCTGGAGTCTTCTCTGCCCAATCTCACCAGTTACAAAGACGCTATCTGTAGTCTGCCATCTTGTAGTCTACCACACCCCCGCCTTAATTTATTTTTATTCTTTTATTCATTTAATAAATACTTATTAAACACTCATTATGTGTTAGGCATTGTTTTAGATGCTGGAGGCCATGAAGATTTCTATGACAGTATCTGATGGGGGATTAGGACTACAAATGGTAGGAAATAATAAATGCCATAAAGATGAAATGAACTAGAGGACTTCACAAATCTCTCATGTGCAGTTTGGGTTCAACTATTAACTCAATTAAAAACTAATTTCAGGGGCCACCTGAATTCTCACATCTGTATTCTCAGCACTTGGGAGGCTGAGGTAGGTGGATGGCCTGAGCTCACAGGTTCAAGACCAGCCTGAGACAGAGCAAGACCTTGTCTCTAAAAGAAAATAGTTGGCATTGTGGTGGGTGCCTATAGTCTCAGCTACTTGGGAGGCAGAGGAAAGTAAATCACTTGAACCCAAGAGTTTGAGATTACTGTGAACTAAGATGCCACCGCACTCTACCAAGGGTGACCAAATGAGACTCTATTTCAAACAATAAATAAATAAATAATAAAAACTAATTTCAGGACATCAAGATATTGAGCCAATGTCCTCCCCGTCACAAAGATGAAAATGGACTCTTCCTCTCTGTAGATTTTTAAAGGCAAGTGAGGGCAATTTGCCTTTTTCCCCCTCTCTTCTCTCTTTCCAACCTTTATCCATAGGTGTGAAGTGTAGAATTGGCCGCAGTAAAAATAGCTGAGAAAAGAAAAAAAAGTGCTTCCTCCAAAGCCATCTTGCATTCTTAAGGGGGAAAAAAAAAAAAAAAGAAAACCTTTCTGTCCCCCTTGGGAATATGTGCTGTAGCCCTACAGTCTGAAGGGAAGTCTGGCAGGACCGACTTCAGCTGATATTCAGCAGGACTTTCAGCTGATATTTTTTTAACAAGTCACGACCTAGAGCCTTAATGTGTGTGTGTGTTTTCCTTTGTCTCAAGGAAGCCACCTTCCTTTCAGTTCTCTGGAGCTTAAAAGGTTGTCATTAATAAGAATTTTTTTACAAGCATGCAGCATGACAGGAATGTATGTAAAATACACAAGTGTATTGAAAACACTCCCTGACATGTGTTAGGTTTTGTGTTTTAACTCAATGAGTCAGTGAGGTGTTGCTGGGCATCTGTTCAGTATTACTGTTTTCGTTAGGGGAGGACATTTTTATCGCTTAAAATAATAAAAGCAGTAGAAGAGACTCCCATTGTTACTCTAGCATTAATACTACTTACACCAGATGAGTTAATTCTTCTTTTCCTTTCCCCCTGTTAACACCTCAGATTGCCAATGATAAAAGTCAGAAAACCTACTTGCTATCTTGTTTGTGCCTGTGACTTCACTTGGATTCTTAGCCTTCTTTTGTATATTTTTCCCACTTTCTGTTATTACCCTTTTTCTGGAGACTTTCAACCTGTTAAGATCAGCTCTACATCACAGCACATTCTCACAGACATCCGTCTGCATACACCTACATTTACCTGCCCACACACCTGAGTCTATACACTTACCCGCACATTGTGGCAGGGCTGCAGTATTAGCATTCTGTGTATTTGTGTGAACTTCTCTTGCTACGCAGCCAACCAGATGTCCTTGCTCGTTTTCAAGATGGACTCTTGTCTTTTTTCTCATTTTCCTTTCCTACTTTGCCTCATTTAAATATTTTTTTCTTCTCTACCTTTTTACTAGTGTCAAGGTCAGCATGCAAGGCCAGCAATACAACTACACTGTCCCACCATGGAGCTGTCTGAACCTTCCAGCCAGCCCTGCGTCATAATTTATTTGGCAGTGATCTTGATCAGCTCTTCCTTCCTTGGGATGCTGTCCACAAAATGGATGGCATTATGCTGATGAGACTTAGTGAGCAAGAAGTAGCAAAGACTCCAGGCTTATCATGTCAAAGGGTGGGAAATAAAGCCTAAAATTCAGGGTCCTTCTACCTCACTCAAATTTCTAGGGATCTAATGGTATGTGATATGTTGATACACTCCTTCTATGGCAACAGTTAAGTTATTTGTATCTATCCTCTCCTATAACCAAGAAAACCAGTAAGCCAGAACGCCTACTGGCCTCTTTGGATTTTGGAGGCAACATATTCTCATTCGGGTGTATTGCTCCGGCCCATTCACTGAATAACCCAAGGAGTTTTGAGTGGGCCCCAGAACAGGAGAAGGCTCCATAGCAGGTGTAAGCTGTTGTGCAAGCTGCTCTGCCACTCAGGCCATGGGACAAGCAGACCTAATTTCGCTATATCAGTAGCAGGTAGGGATGCTATTTGGAGGCTTTGGCAGGCCCCTTAAGTGGATCCCAGTGCAGGCCTTAGAACTTAGAGCAAGGTCCTACCATCATTTTCAAGATAACTACTCCCCTTTTGAAATACGGCTCTTGGCCTGCTACTGGATTTCAGCAGAAACTGAATGTTTGACAATGGGCCACCAATTTATCATGTGACCTGAGCTGCCAATCATGAACTGGGTGTGATCTGACCCATCAAGCCTAAAACACAGGCTTTAGGCTTCCATTCCATCAACAAATGGAAGTGGTATTCGTGTGACCATGTCCAAGCAGCCTTGGCTCTGAAGGCACAAATAAGTTAAACAAATAACTGGTCCAGATGCCCAGTGTCCCCATTTCTGCTATATTGCCTTTTTCTCTCCCACCCTGCACTTATGGAGAGTTCCCTACAATCAGTTGACAGAAGAGGTGAAGACTCAGGTGAGTATCCACATTATACAACCACCACCCAAAGGAAGCCAGCTGTGTACTACACTCCCTCTCTGGGACATCCCTGAAATACAGTAGTGAAGGGACATCATCCCAGTGGGTAGGACTTTAAGCAGTGTACCTGTTTGGTCACTTTCTATGGAAAGAGAAATGGCTGAACCAGTGATTATACCAATTTGTGAGATGTAGCCAATAATTTGTCTGGATGGTCAGAGATGTAGAAGGAACATGATTAAAAAATTGATGACGAAGAAATTTGGGAAAGATGCATGTGGGTAGACATCCCTGGAAGGGCAAAAAATGTGTAGCTATTTCTGTACCGTGTGAATGTGCCACAGGGTGACATCAGGAGAGAAGAATTTTAATAATCAAGTGAATACAAAGACTTGTTCTGTGGATACCAGCCAGCCTCTTTTCCCATCAACCCCTGTCATTGCCCAATGGGGTCATGAACAAAGTTGTCATGGGGCAGGAAAGGAAAGGATTCCTGGGTTTGGCAACAGTCTCCCACTCTCAAAGGCCACCCAGCAGCCATACTGGATGCCCAATCTGCCAGCAGCAGAGACTGACATTGACCCCACCATATGGTGCCATTTCCTGGGGTAATCAGCGAACTACCTGTGGGCAGGTTGATTACATTAGACTGTTTTCATCATGGAAGGGACAGAATTTTTTCTTTATTGGAATAGACATTTCAGATATTGAATTGCCTTCCTTGAACACAATGCTTCTTTCAAAACTACTGTCCATGGACTTACAGAATGGCTTATCTACTGTCACTATTCCATACAGCGTTGCTTTTGATCAACTCACTTCACAGAAAAAGAAGGGTGGCAATGGATCCATGTTCATGGACTTCTCTGATCTTACCATGTCCCCCATTGTCCTGAAGTAGTTGGCTTGACAGAACAGTGAAATGGCCTTTTGAAGACTTGGAGAAAGTGCCATCTAAAGGACAGTAAATTGCAGGACTACAGCAAGGTTTGCCAGAAGAATGTATATGCTGCAAATCAATATTCACTATATGGTGCTACTTCTCCACTAGCCAGAATTCCCAGGTCAGGAATTAAAGGGTGGAAATAGGAATGGCTTCTCTCCCTATTACCCCTAGTGACACAGGAGCAAAATATCTGCTTCCTGTTCCCATGACTTCATGCTCTGCTGGCCTAAAGGCATTAGTTCCAGAGGAATGCTTCCACCAGGAGACATAATGATTCCACTGAACTGGAAGTGAAGACTTCCATCCGGACACTTTGGGCTCCTTATGCCTCTGAGTCAACAGAAAATGACGGAAGTTATAAGTGTTGGCTGAAATGATTGATCTGGACTACCGAGGGGAAATTGGACTACTTCTCCACAATGACAGTAAGAGTGGTATGTCTGGGATAGAAGAGATCTCTAGGGAGTCTCCTAGTATTACTATGTCCCATGGTTAAGGTCAATGAAAAACTACAACTGCTCAATCCTATCAGGATTGCTAATAACCTGGACCCTTCAAGGTTGAAGTTTTGGGTTCCCTCATGGGTGAAGAATCATAACCCGAGGTGCATGCTAAATGCAAAGGGAGAGCTCTTATGATCTAGATGTGTGCCAAAAATGAATAATTACACAGTTCATGATCTAGTGGGATATGTGGGTGAGAATGAGCAATTACATTGCTATGTGGAAAAGGTAGGTAGAGTACTACAGGAACATGGAGAAAGGAGTGATCAACTCTTCTTAGTGAGAGGAGAGTGGTGTGGGTGGGGAAAATTGAGAAGGAAAAAAAATCAAAGAGTAATTAATGAATTAAGAGTGGAACCCGTGACAACACCATGGCTTTCATAACCTTATCTAGGGAAGGCAAAATATATCAGACTGATGTTCCCATGAGCCAAGTTCTGCCATAGGACTTGGAGTTGAATTACTTGAATAAGAAGTCACCTGAAATTCTTCTACATGATATTTTCACCCTCTCTTTCCTTCCTAGTTCAAATTTTATCCCTATATGTTTTCTTAATACAATATGATTTGCTTCTAATACTAACCAAATGAAGCTTGCTATTGATTAGCTGTACATTTTAACACTGATTTTCCACAGTACAATAAAAATCTCTCTATCCAATCAGTATGCTGCTCTCTATTGCATCAGGCACTCTGTTAGGCCATAAGTAGCTCAAACTTGAGATGTCCCAAACTGAATTCGTTATTGCCCAAAATTTGTTCTTCTATTTCCCATCACAGTTAACAGCACTACTAGCTGCACGCCAGTCACTCCAGCTGTGAACGTGGGGTTGCCCTTAACTCTTCACTTCCCTGAGGTTTCCTCACAAGTTTCATCCCAGGCATCCTCTAAAATCTCATCAGTCATCAAGTCCTGTTGAATCCATCCTCCTAAATACCTCTCACGTTTACCCCATCCTCGTATTCCCACTTCCTGAGTGCAGAATTTATGATTTCCTTCTTGGGCCATTGCCACAGTTTCATTATCTGTCAACTCTGCTTCCATTTTTGCTTTCCTCTTCTCCATCTGCCACACTACCACTGGCAGAGGCATCTTTGGGAAATACAGATGATATTAGTTCCTTGCATAAACCCTCGCAGGACTGTACTGCTTCAGACTAAAATGCAGGCTTGTCGGTGCAGTGTTTGGAGTTCTTCGGGATGGCTTTACCTTTGTGATCTCATCGCTCGACTCCGACCTCCTCAACAGCCACCTTTCTGCCGCAGGACGGCCGGTGATTCCCTTGCTTCCTGAACAACAGTTCAAGCTATCACATCCTCCTCCATAGCTCTGATATCACTCTCAAAATGTTATTTCTAGCCTGATCTGGGTCTAGAACAGCAAAGCATTATTTAAGGGATGTCTCACTTACTCTGTGCCCCCCTCCCTTGGGCCTAGTGGTATAGAATGGGTCATCCCGCCTTTGTGTCCTCAATTTTATCCTGAGCGTCCTTGCATCATAGTTTAGACGACACTTCATTGTACTTATTTGTGTCTCTGTCTCCTTTCCCCCAACCCTGCATCACTAGGCCAACCTCTTCATAGACATGAAACATCTCCTATTCCTCTAGTATTTACATTACACCACACACTGCCTGGCTCATAGTAGGAAGTCCATAATAAAGATGAATAACTTCTGAATAATTTGAATATAAAAAATTCAGACAAAATTTAAAACCAAATCAAGCAAGACTTATATTTGGTTTTTTGGCTTTTGATTTCGTTAGCCTTATTCTAGTTGAATTATAAAAGTTAAGTCTTAACTTAAGTTGCTTAAGTTTTAGATAAATGAAAATTTTCTGTGTCTCTTTTCTATTATAAAATCTTTTTAGAATAAGCTCCTTAATGATTCTGTGGCATAGCAGGTTTACAAGCCAATATAGTTACATTTAAAATGTCCAGAAGCCAGATATTTGGCAAAAATTAAAAGCTACTGCCCAATGAATAATAAAATGTCACAAAATTCTTTCCCTAACACATATACCTAGAAAAACTCATCTCTTAGAACTTTCTGTTCCAAACCTGCAACAGATTACAGATAGAAAATTAAAATGAGAGAGAGGAATTGCTACAGGCAAAGCTGTAAGTTACAGCAAGAAATGACAGCTGGTAGCCAGAGAGAAGATATAAAGTTAAGAAAACCCGATCTAAGGCTTCAAAAAAGGAAAATTATCCAGGGCCAGTAAAAGAAGGAATGAGCAGTAGCTACACCTTAACTAGTCTGTGCTCATTGTGGCACCATTCTGTAGGAAGTACACAGCATACAACATGCAGTGATTATTTGCATTGATGTCCATTGATGACATTGTGACCATACTTTTTCAATTAAAATTATGCTCAATATACTCTGTATAAAAAGAACAGGATTTGGTGTAAAAAAAATGAGTTTTAAAGGTTGTTAATTTTTTTAAAACTGTTGAGACTGGGCACGGTGGCTTACACCTGTAATCCCAGCATTCTGGGAGGCTGAAGTGGGTGGATTGCTTGAGCTCAGGAGTTTGAGACCAGCCTGAACAAGAGCAAGACCCCATCTCTACCAAAAATAGAAAAATTAGCCGGGCATTGTGGTGAGCACCTGCAGTCCCACCTACTCAGGCTGAGGCAAGGCAAGCTACTGAGGCTGAGGCAAGAAAATCACTTGAGGCCAAGAGTTTGATGTTGCTGTGAGCTGTGACACCATAGCACTCTGCCCAGGGCGACAAAGTAAGACTCTGTCTCAAAAAACAAAAATAAAATAAAATAAAATAAAACCTGTTGAAGTCTTTTGATCTAAGATATCCAGAATTACGCATCCTTAAGTATTCAATATGAACAAATATAAATAAAGGTACCACGTATTCTAAAGACTATACATGTTGCACTTTATACTAGAGCTAAAAGATAGCATAATCCCCATTTTGCAGATGAGAAAACCAAGGCTCAGAAAAGCTAAGTAAATCACCAAAGATCTCATAGCTATTAAGCAGCTGAATAGAGATTTGATGAGACATTTTATATTTTTGTCTTCATTAGAATTTGAATGACTGCAAGTTTACAAGGTTATTTTTTATTAACAAATTGATCTATAAAAGTTCAACTCCAGTGCTTCCTTTAATTCATAAATTTGTGCTATAGTTGCATTTCCATCAAAGTGAAAAAAAATGCTTCAAACAATTTTTTCACCAAGATAACTTCAGCAAAAGCAGAAATCATCCAGGAAGAAATGTTTATTTGTCGTAGGGGCATAAATATTCACTGAAGCTAATTATTATGAAAAAGCACACGAGGAGATATTGCTGTTTCTCACAGGCAGTCAAGAGTTGAGCACATTTTCTAGTTAGGATCTAAAAAGTCAATTGTCTATAGACAACAATAGTTCTTCTAAATGAAAACACAACAAAATACAATAGCAAGAAATTTACAAGCCAGAACACCTGCTAGAACAGGTATCTTAAGGAAAAAGGAATTGGAAGGGAAATTTTTAATTAAAAAGTTGATATACAACTGTTACCGTAATAGTTAAAACATTAGAAATGCCCCCCCACCACAAGTTATTTATTTAAGGGCTTTGTTCATGTAAGTCATTACATTATTCGAATAAAGATGAAAGAGCTTATTTTCTCTAAATTATTTAGGTGTAAGAGTTAGCCTTCAGACAGGTGTTCTATTTATGCAGATGGTAAAATAAATTATTCAGAAATAGAGACAGGTAAAACAGATGGAAAAGCAGAGTAAACCAAGAAAGCCACAAGCAGCTGCTTACCAGGCCCCCAACAGAGCACCCAGGTCAAAGGCATGGCCCACGTTACCTCATAAGGAGAGTTCCAGATACACACACGGTTGTCCACTTCTCAAAAATATCTTTGGGATGTCACACCCACTTCAACAATATTGCATTTAAAGTACATCATCAGAAATTCTCATGAAAACTTAATTTTGAATGCCTTCACCCACATGGGAAAATGCTCCTAACTAACGGTGCTTTTCCTACCAGGTCTGAGAAGGAATTGCTTTTCCAAATCACTTAAGACTCTTCAAAAAGTGATTCTTATCTGGGCATATCCAAACTGAATTTGTCTGACAAATTTGTCCCCCCCTAAATGTTTTACTTTTACCACATGGCCAAGCATTGTGAAAGAACTATTACTTCTCTAGAGAAACTCCTATTCTAACAGGGAAGACAAATTATATAATCAAATATACGCTGGCTTCTCAAAGGTGGCCTTAGCCCCATTTCACCTTACTGTTCTTTATTTAATATTCTCCCTTTAAATAAACTTGCTATAATAACCTAATATGTTTATGTCAAAAGTATTATTTTATATCGTTTATACCTATGGAAAAATCAGTTAATACTTGCCAATAATGATTCTAATTCATAAAAATTAAATATATCCCCTCTGAAGCAAACTCCCTCAAATCCCCTGGTGATGTGCCAGGGGTAGTGTAGAAGGGACGTACTGATCAGTCTAAGGAAGCTGGGCTGTGTCTTTAACGATTCATTGTTTCATTTAAAGAAAATGTACTAAGTGCCTATCAGGTGCCATCCTCTGATGGAGATAGCTATTTAGGGACCTCAAATGGCATGATGACAGAGATCATTTTGCATTTAGAAAGTTTTGTTTATAATTTGGCTTGGAAGGTTCATAGAAAGAAAACTAAGAAAGACAGCTGGGGTTAGATGTCTACTGCACATCTGGGTGATAAGGATCCAAATAATGACAGTAATTGCTATCTTCTTCCTAGGAGAGCATTGCTTTAGTGTATGTGGCGCTGTGGAGTCGTTTGGACTATTGGTTGTGGGGAATAAGAGGGAGGAGACTGTGACGAGGACGTAAGGTGGGTGAGTGCAGTTTGGTGTCATATTCCTGACTCATCTGGTACCTGGAATGTTTAATGGATCATTACAGGTTGCTATCTCCACCTTGGAGATTTACTGATGAGATACTATGGTATTAAGTTCTCTATGCCCCCCAGAAAGGGTAAGTTTACCAAAATAACTGTGGATTTTGGTAGGTTAAGGCAGGAAGATAAATTAAATCATTGCCTTAAGACATGAAGTAGAACCCAAGCTACATTCTGTCTTTCTGAAAATAGAAATTATTCAATGACTTTGTCCAGAGGCAATCTAAGATGACAGCTGGCTCGGGATTAATCTCCCTTGACTGGCTAGAAGAAAAGAAAAACCCCAAACTCTGAAGAATTAGTAAGGACCTTTACTTGCTCATTCTCCTTGTAAAGAAAAAATAAGAATTGCTACAAAGCATGGCAAAATCACCGCTAGTCCAGATGGTGTCACTGGAAACGCACTGCCATTCTTCAGGTGTGGCCTTCACTTCTGCGCTACCAGTCAACAATACACACTCCTGCTAAAGCGAGAAAAGGGACAAAGATCACTCAAAACGAAGATGTCAGTCCACACGGGACAGCAGTGTTGACCTGTCAACAGGAAGACGACCCCATTACAGGTGCTCTCTGCTGTGCAATCCAGCAGGTTATTATCTCGCCATTCTTTAGAGTAAAGCCAACAGGCCAAATAAATAGTCACTTCCAGCACACGGGACACTCCATGCATACTCCTAAGGCAAGTACTTTCATCATTAGGAAACCATCTTTTAATCTTTCAGGTAGAACACATTGAAATTGACGATTTAAGGATAGAATTCAGAGTGGAGTGAGAGTCAGAAACCAGAACACACTAAGATTGTTCAAATATGTAGGATCTTGGTATTTTTGAAATTCATTTTCTGTAGAGATGAGATCCAGAGGGAACAAATGACAAGCATAACTAAAAGTGGCGCAAGGTGAGGGGAAGACCCAGACATGCTGATTTGCAATCCATTTCACAGTAACAAAAAGCAGTTTTCCTGAATGTGTCCCAGGCGAGCATCCAGCTTTAAGCAATTAAATTCAAACACACATCTCCTCTTTAGGAAGCCCAGCGCCTATACCCGCAGCCCCAGGCAGTATCTTTCACACGTAGCGCCAGTAGTGTTGCTGGGAAAACAGCTCAAAGTGCCAAAGACATTTAGGCCGGATCCAAAGCATCACCTTTATATAGAAAGCACAATGCATCACATTTTTAAAATGTTTCTATTAATTTCTACAGGGAATTCTTAGAATTTGATTGTAACAAACTTGACACTTCTCCGTTAATGAGGGAATAACTTTCAAGCAAATCTTTGAACCTGGAAAATCACTCTGGTTCTGTGAAAGAGTTAGTGTGCATACGTTTACAAAAAACGAACCTAACATTGAAACACTTCACAGAATCTCACTTCAGAAAAGGGGACTCAAAATGGCTAATCAGAATTTTTTTTCCTCCCAGAATTCCCTTTTAAAGAAAGCTAAACCAGATCCCACCAACTTTTTATTGCTAACATAATTCCGAAGCTTTCCTTCTGCAGAAGACTTAGAAGTCTATCTTTATAGTGTCTGGGGATGAGGAGCAGAGGTTGAAAAATGAGATTTTATTTATGTATGTCTGTGAGCAGGAAAAGAAGCCCACTAAAGTAGCCCCAAATGAATTATTTTTAGTCCCTGAAAAAATAAATGGTAAATATAACATAACCATATCAGACTTAGTATTATGGTCCTTAGTTAGACAAGAACAAAACCTGAAGTCAATTTCATTTTATTTCATGAAAGTATGAGAGTTTACTGTGTGCCAAGCCCAGTGCTTAGGAAATGATAGAAAAGCGAACACGATCACCAACTCCTAAAGACTTTATAATTAAATAATGCAAACGACAGACATAAAAATAGAAAACAGAAAGAAAGACTGGACATGAAAGTATTGGCATTCTGAACGCCAGCACTGTGTCAGCAAGTCCTGTCTTGATCTGGCGAATAGAAGGAAGTCCTAGCACTGATTCATTC
The DNA here is from genome assembly GCA_963573935.1 of Arctocebus calabarensis. NCBI lineage: Eukaryota > Metazoa > Chordata > Mammalia > Primates > Lorisidae > Arctocebus > Arctocebus calabarensis. The sequence continues at coordinate 7,024 of CAUYON010097689.1, read as the reverse complement.
CTTCAACCATTTCAGCATTCGTTCAGCAAATATTTATCAAGGATCAACTGCATAAACAAAACAAAGTCCCTGGCCCAATAAAGCTTCTTTCTTATGAAAGAAGACAGATAATAAGGAATAAATAAATAAGCATGCGATTTTTGTCATTTGTTAACAACACTATGGGAGAAAGCCAGTAATGTCAATAGAGGAGAGCATGCTGGATCCTAAGGTCAGGCCCTGCTGAGCCAAAAAGAGACGGTGCTGAGGGAGGGAGCCACATGAGTACCCAGGAAAAGAACATTCCAGACAGCAGGTGCAAAGAAAGGCCCAGGAAGGCTTACTTGGCTGGAGCAGATTGAGCAAAGAGCACAGTAGAGAAGATGAGGTTAGAAAAGTACTTCAGAGGGGAGGGGGGAGGTTTGATGGAGGGAGGGTCGATGGCAGGACCACACCTATGGAGCATATTGCAAGGGTACAAGTCAAATCTATCAAGTATAGAAGATAAATGTCTTAACACAGTAATTAAGTAAATGAGGTGAAAGCTACATTAATTAGTTTGATGTAAGCATTCCAAATTGTATAAAAAATCAACATGTACCCCCAAAATGTCTAAATGTACTCATGATCTATGTGTATATGACTTAATAAAAAAAAAAAAAGAAAGAAAAGAAAAGTAATTCAGAGGTTCAATGCCCGTAGCTCAGTGGTTAGGACACTGCCCAGGGCTGGCGGGTTCAAACTCGGCCTGGGCCTGCTAAACAACAATGACAACTGCCACAAAAAATAGCTGGGCTCTGCGGTGGGTTCCTGTAGTCCCAGCTGCTTGGGAGGCTGAGGCAACAGAATCACCTAAACCCAAGAGTTGGAAGTTGCTGAGAGCTGTGACGCCACAGCACTCTACCCAGGGCGACAGCTGGAGACTCTGTCTCAAAAAAAAAAAAAGAAAAGAAAAGATATTCGGAAATAGATGCAGATTAGAACTAGCGAGAATCACTACCTTGAATATTAGGTCGTGTATTGATATGAATCTCCATTACGTCTAACAGGCAAACAGTAGATGGGTGGAACCACAAAGGATTTTCCTAGAGGACTTCAGAGGAAAAATACACAAAAGTTAATATTTTAGTCCCTTACAATCCTATTGTACCAAGTAGAAGAGCTGACTAAAGGTTAATGATTAATAAATATCAAAAGAAAAAATAAATAACATGTGATGCTAACTTTCAAGAAACAGTTCAATAGACTTCTCTAACCCTAACAACAACATAATAAATTGCCTTATTCCCTCATTTTTAATTGAGGGAACTGATGTAACCAGCATGTTCTCAATTAAGGTACACAGCACACAAGACAGAATTTAATACCAAATTTTTTATAGTTAAGTCTTGTGCATTTTCATTCTAAAATGGGGCTACGTAAAAATGTCACCTTTTCTCTTGGCCTTACCTTTGTCGAAATTGATTTAAACCAACTCATTTTGGGAAAAAGTCATAAAATAGAACTATTTTACGACTGTGTGATTTTTTAAAGGAAGAGTGAGAATTAAAGGTAGAATGTTTCTAATTGTGACTGTAAGATCTTTTTTTTTTAATCTGATTCTGTATTTTTTTTTAATTGAATCATAGCTGTATACATTAGTTCAATCATGGGGTACAGTGTGCGGGCTTCACATGCAATCTGAGATATTTATATCAACCTGATTGACATAACATTCATGAGATTTTCTCATTTACTATGTGAAAACATTTTTGATCCGTATTTTGAAGTTTTCTCCTGACCCTTCGAATATGTACCACACATGTGATCTCACCCTTTGTCCCATCTCCCCCACCCTCTCCCTCCCCTTCCCTCTCTCTCCCCTTTCCCTGTCTTCCTGTGCAATAAATGGGTTGTAGCCTTCACTTGAATAATAAAGAATTTGTCTCATATTAGGGGTGTATACATTGGATACTTTTTCTTCCATTCTAGAGATACTTTGCTAAGGAGAACATGTTCCAGCTCTATCCATGTAAAAATGAAAGAGGAAAAGTCACCATCTTTCTTTAAGGCTGCATAATATTCCATGGTATACATATACCACAGTTTATTAATCCATTCGTGGATCGATGGGCTCTTGGGCTTCTTCCGTGACTTAGCAATTATGAATTGGGCTGCAATAAACAATCTGGTATGGATATCTTTGTTGTACTGTGATTTTTGGTCATCTGGGTATATACCTAGTAAAGGAATTGTAGGGTCAAATGGCAAGTCTATTTTTAGATCTTTGAGTATTCTCCAAACATCTTTCCAAAATGGATGTATTAGTTTGCATTCCCACCAGCAATGTAGAAGTGTTCCCTTTTCTCCACATCCACGCCAACATCTCTGGTTTTGGGATTTCATCCTGTGGGCTAATCTTACTGGAGTTAGATGATATCTCAAGGCATCTAATGACAAAGTTTGTTCCAACTCTTTAGGATGGTTTCTGAAACTTTTCCTCACTTGGCTCCAAGTTCTACTCAGTCTGATCTTGGGACACTCCCATTCACACATCTGCACATCTGCTCCCCCCACCCCGACCGCATGCTACACACAGCAGGTCTGGGATGAGCTGGAACCACCATGTTACACCTGGTATTTTTACTTTTCTGTACTTACTCTTAAATGCAAATCCATGTGAACTTTTATTTCTGTGATTAAAGGCATCATATAAATATAATTTTTCTTTCCTTTTTCAATTAACATCATTACCATTTTCATATTACTATGTGGCTTTCATAATTAATTTGATGGCTATAGAGACTGCAATGGTTACTTTTACATGTCATTTTGACTGGGCCACAGAGTGTCCAGATATTTGGTTTAAATGTTATTTCTAGGTGTGTCTGTGAGGGTATTTCTGGATGAGAAGAACATCTGAGTCAGTACTCTGAGCAAATCAGGTTGGCTTCCCTAGTGTGGGTGAGCCTCACTCAATCGGGTGAAACCTGAATAGAACACGAGGTTGAGTAAGAACAAATTATGCCTCCGTTGGAGACTTCAGTCTCTCCTGACCCCGGATTAGGACTGTCAGCTTTCCTGGGTCTGGACTTCTCAGACTGCATTAACCACAAAGCCAGTTTCTTATAATAAATCTCCCTACACAAACACAAACGTGCACGTGGACACACACACACAGCATCTGGAGGGCCCTGATTGATACACAGACCCATAATTTTACCGAATTACTTCCCTGTTACAGAACCTTTAGGTGGCTTTCAAGTTTTTACTCTTATAAATATTACGGCAACGAGCATTTTCTTACACATGGCTTTCGTTTTCTGTTTAATAAATGCCTCAGGATAAAGTCTCAGAAGTAGGATTGCTGGGTAATAGTGTGCAGAAATTTTATGATTCACTATAATTGCTGCCAAATTGCTTTTCCAAAGAGGCCGTACAAATTCCACGGCCACCACGTCAAGGGCCTAATAATTTCCCCAACGTAGGCCTGAAAGAACAAAACAACAAATAAAAAAACTTTTACTGACTTGAAGCATGTAAGATGCCACCTCACTATCATTTTAATGTGCATTTCTTTTGTTATCACCAAGCTTCATTTTTTTGAATGTGCTCACTAGGCATGTTCTAATGTTTATCTATAGCACTTGTCCATTTATCAACATGGTATTTCTTATGCATCCATTAAAATATTTATTCATCATAAAATGTGACCTTTTCATCATCAGATTTGATGCAAATATTTTCCCAGTCTCTTATTGTTTGCTTACCGCTACATTATTATCCATTTTATAGATATTAAGTAAGTACTATAAAATAGAGTGCTAATTTCCTCTTTCACTGTGTTTTCTAAGGGTCAGGATGGAAATGACCCTAAGTCCTTCCAGTGATTGGCTGTACTGAGACTGGAGCCCCAATAAGGAAGGTTCCTACTGGACTGCACCACTGCCTGCCATGGGGCTCTAGACAAATTTCTGGGCCTTGCTCTTCTCACCTATGAAGGGACCATACATAACCTCCAGCCAAAGCCGTGGTGAGCCCTATGCTGTACCCGGCTTCCAGCAAACAGAATACCTAACAAAGTCAGCCGTTTTCTTTGCATTCTTCATGTCCTCTCCTTGCTGTCTCTCCAGAAATTAAGCATGCACATCCAACTCTGTAGCTTCCTTAGAATTAATTTTGGCATTGGGTAAGTCATATAAATTTTAAATTCACTTTTTTAAAGAGATTGTACCCATTTAGTTAAACATTTTCCTTCCCCTTGTTTTTGAGCTATGCATTATTTACCTACTTCTTTTATACTGAATGATCACTATCAAAATGAGTATAACGAAAACCAGTGATCTGTAAGGTAAAATAGACATCCATCTTTCAGCAGACTATCTATGTCACATGACTTCTGTTTTCTATTTTGTTGTGGTTTTTTTACTTTAATTAAACCATCCCATTGCCAGCATTTTCTAATTAGCGATGTGTTATATTTGACTGACCAATGGAATTGGAATCAAAACCGATATTCAAATGCCAGCGATGAGAAATACTTTTGTAAGGAGTCTCTTGGCCTACACCTTTGGTATTTTTTCATCAGTCAAATGAGGATAGTAATAGTTACCCTTTTGAATTCCTAAGAATATCGTGAGACTCAAGTGAGATGCAAGGCAAGGGTATCCTTCCAGTTACTATGACTATGATTATAACCATAAGGTTGACGTCCCATAATCTTTCTGCTTTTGATACATCTCCATGTCCTTCTCATGGCATGGAAGTTAAGAGCTTGGATACGGGAGAACAGTCCAGGCAAATGATTGGTCACTGACCAGCTGCTAGATTCAGGGAGATTCCCATAACTTCCCTGAGCTTCAGTCTTCTTGTCAGTAAAATGGAGACTGTAGTGAGGACGGAATTAATTAATGTATAAAGAAGCATACAGCAGGCTGTATGCCTGGAGGAGTGCTGGATAAATGACAGAGATGTGTTGCTTATTCTCCTTAACTCAAGAGTCATTCTCTACCTTCGTCAAGAGTCATTCTCTACCTTGGATGGACTGCATTTCTCACTTGCTCTCAGGCTTTTGAAGGAAGGAAGTGCCCCAAAATGACAGACATAGAAAACAAACAAAAAAGAAACAACTGGAGAAAGACATAGTGTGTTGTTTGTTTTCCCACCCTTCTTTCGGGGCCAGGGTTTTCGCAATGGCTGCCTCTCCCGTACCCAAGGACAAAGTTCCCATGTGGTGGCCTCTCTTCCAAAGCCAGGACTCCACTGGGCTCTTTTCAGGACTCGAGGCTGCCAGACCTCCAGTGATGCTACTTTGCTGCATCATTATCTCCTGTCGGTTCCCTTAACACTGTCCACACTTCTGGGGATAGTCTCTTCTTAAAGTCATGCCAGCTGATCCTTTGAGTGTGTCATCTGCTTCCAGCTAGGATGCTAGTGTGAGTCTTAGTCCTTATTTTAATTGATGAACCAACTCTTCATAGTTCTTCAAATACTACAGGTGTGGTACTTAAGGGGCAACGTCCATATCCCACCTAGGTCTGCAGCCTGGTCAAAAAGTAAGCATTTCTCACACTTCCCAACATTATAAATTAGTTTAATATTTGCTTTTAAAGACATAGGATTTGGGGCAGCACCAGTGACTCAGTGGGTAGGTTCAAACCTGAACCTACTGAGAATATACTGAGAGTGGCAGGTTCAAACCTGGCCCCAGGCACACTGCAACAAAAAAATAGCTGGGTGTTGTGGCAGGTGCTTATAGTCCCAGTTACTCGGGAGGCTGAGGCAAGAGAATCAGCTAAGCCCAAGAGCTGGAGGTTGCTGTGAGCTGTGATGCCACGGCACTCTACCAAGGGCGACAAAGTGAGACTCTATCTCTAAAAAAAGAAGACACAGAATTTCCCATTAGAGAATTTTATTATTTGTGCTCAAAATAATCACAGGAATCAAAGGACACATTGATGTTGAACCTAAAATAACACGAAGATTCTAATTGCAGGAAAAACTGACATGTTGATGTAACATCTCTTGACAAAACTTAGCACGAGATGACACCTCCCAAATCCTCGTGACACCACCCAAGATGCTAGACCTCCAAGCTCCAGTGATGTTTCCTATTAGCACATTTGAGATCTGTCCTCTTCCAGCTTGGCCAAGTGCATTCCATCAGAGCTTTGGCCAAAGAACCCTGCCAGAATGTTCACCAGCACCCAAATGTACAAGGAAATCAGAGCCTGGAAGGACTCACAAGACTGAAAGTTCCCTGATCTTCTGATATTTCTTTCTCATGAAACTTGCCAGAAACAAAATCAAATCCAAGATAAATTCACACATATCAGAGGTTAAGACCATTTCATGGAGGAAAAATGCATTTGCAGTTTATATAACTACAGACAGCAAGGAGGTAAACTGTTATAGCATAATCCCTTTTAAAATTAATTTTTCCCCACTATCATTGTAACAGCACCCAAACAGTACTATAAAAGAAAATGAAGTGTTTACATGTTTGTTTTAATTTATAGTAGTGTCAAATTTTTATAACTATAAAAGAACAATCTCCAGAGTAGATATCGTCTTCCAAAGAAATCTATGCTTGGGCAAAGAAACTGATGTTCTGGTTGACTTTATAAAGCAAAAACAAATAAATGCAAAATAAAGAGACTCACCAATGAAGGGAGTATCTATTTTGAAATTTGTTTTTTTTTTATTTTTTATAAAATAAAAATAAAATGACTTACCCAAATGTCAATCTTGATCTCCACAATTATTCAAATAAGTGTTGCCCAATATGGTAGCCACCACACACGACTACTTAAATTTATGATAAATTCATTCAAGTTAAATTAACCAACTGGTCCTTCAAACACAAAAGCCACATTTCAAGTGCTCTGTAGCCACCTGTGGCCAGTAGCTATCATATCAGTGCCGGTTATCAGACATTTTCATCCCCACAGGAATTCTATCAGACACCATTGGGTCAAACCACTTCATTCCATGCCCATCTACATTGTCACTGACAGCAGGTCAGTAATTACAACTGACAAAGTTACACACCGTGTCAGGGGCAGAA
>CAUYON010097688.1:0-12679 GCA_963573935.1 Arctocebus calabarensis | reverse complement strand
CCGTTGAGCCACAGGCGCCGAGCCCAGTGAGGAATATTTTCACCTGCAAGTTAATAGAAGACTGGACTTAAAATGGATAAAACAAAAGGAGTTCATTTTTTCTTGTCAGTAACAAGAAGCATGGAAGTAGATGATTATTAGCCTTGGTTCAATAGGTCAATGGTGTCAGCACCAATGTCTCTGTGATTACCTTGGCCTTTCCTTAATGGCCAAAAAAGGAAAAGTGCAGCTGCAGATAATGCCCACAGTTAAGACAGGAAGTTCAGGGTTGTGTTACTTTCCCTGACCCATCCCAGACAGACATTTGTTTGTGTTTCTTTGGGCTCCTAAGGGTCATATGGTTGCTCCTTGCTAGAAAGGAGATGGGAAAGTTGGTGTAGCATATTTTTTTTGAGACAGAGTCTCACTTTGTCGCTCTTGGTAGAGTGCTGTGGCATCACAGCTCACAACAACCTCCAGCTCCTGGGCTTACGTAATTCTCTTGCCTCAGCCTCCCAAGTAGCTGGGACTACAGGCGCCCACCACAATGCCTGGCTATTTTTTGTTGCAGTTCGGCCGAGGCCGGGTTCGAACCCACCTCGGTACATGGGGCCAGCTCCCTACTCACTGAGCCAAAGGTGCTGCCCTGGTTTAGCATATTGATGCCCTGAGTAAAATTGGGGTTCTCTTGGCCAGGAAGAAGAGGAAGGGGATGGGTACTAGTTAGTCAATGAACAAGGTCTGTTACATCTTTTATATTTTGATGTGATTACTTTAATGAGGTTTCGGGTAAAATGACATAAACATCCCATGTGCAGCTGTGAGAAAATCCACATAAAGCACTTAGTGCCGTGCCAGGCACATAGTACTAAGCAATCAGCCTTTGCTGTCATTATATGACTCGTGTGCCCCACTTTGTGCATGTTACCTTGTGGCAGTTGGACAGATCAGGTGGAAATGCCCCTGGGTTCCTTGATATGTGGGTCATCCCTGCAGAGAAACTGGGCTAGAGAAATAAATTTGGTTGTCGTCAGTGTGTGGACAGCGTTTGAGGCCATGTACTGCGTGGATGGGATTATCCAGGGACAGCTTGTATGATGACAGGAAAGCAGGAGGAAGACACTGGAGGTGTAAATTAAGCTTAACTAACATTGTGAATTATGATGTCATTACACATAAACATATTTAGGTTTTAAAGAGTGAATTTATTCCTTTAGTGCAATGTACTGTTCAAGGTATAGAATTATCCAAAACTTCAAAATGAGACATGTAACAGAAATAGGTTGTAAGGGCAGATTCAATGTGGCACGTGGGGTGGTGCCTGTAGCTCAGTAGCTAAGGGTGCCAACCACATACACCAGAGCTGGCAGGTTTGAATCCAGCCCCAGCCTGCCAAACAACAACTACAACAACAAAATAGCTGGATGTTGTGGCTGGTACCTGTAGTCCCATCTACTTGGGAGGCTGAAGCAAGAGAATCTCTTAAGCCCAAGAGTTTGAGGTTGCTGCGAGCTATGATGCCACGGCACTCTACCCAGGGCGACTCTGTCTCAAAAAAATAAAATAAATTAAAAATAAATGTGGCACAAGAGTACTGATAAAAATAATGCCTTAATTTCTTATAGTTATTAAAAGGAAAACTTTTTTGGAAAATGCTATGATAATAAGGTATAAACATAGGAGTTAAACTGTATTTGAAAACACAAGTTTGGTTTCTTCTCAAGTTGTGAAAACGTGTATTACAAGAGGGACCATCATTTAGAGATGGCCTGGACGCAATTGTAGCAGCCCTGCTCCAGTCCTGCCAACCAGCCAGCAGCACCCAAGGACACACCGTGGATGTGTGTGTTTTCTTCCTCTTCTGTGTTTTGTTTTCTCAGAAAGAATGATAGATTGTTTTTCTTTCTTTCTTTCTTTCTTTCTTTCTTTTTTTTTGGCAAATTGTACTATATGATTCCAATTGTAGAAATGAGTTCTGCCAACAATTTTTGTGCATAGGAACTGTCTTGAATCTATTGTTTTATTAAACCTACTGTTTTTTTCAGAATTAAGAATATTTTCTATTTCTTAGTAATTTTAAATTAACATATTGAGCCATGACACTGGGCATAAGCCTTTGAATAAATCCTTACAAAATACATGCTTCTTAATGGTAATATTATAAAACAAAACACATTTGTACTTGAAGAAAGTAAGCCAAATTCTAAAATTAAAATTACATTTTGCTACACATTTTTAAAACCATGTGTCATGGATCTGTCATCGCCACTTCAACGGATTGTTAATGGACTAGAGTATGTGTACAAGATGATGATCAAATGGTTACGTTGTCTAGAAAACTATGTCATAACATAAGGAATGCTTGAAGGCATTGAGGTTATTTACCTGGAGAAAAAAATAGTTGAGGGAAGCATCACAGTTTACTACACGTACAAGTATTTGAAAGGCTGATGCACAGGAAGGGGTAGATATTCTCTGTTGTTCTAGAGGCAATGATTTTGGTTGTAGCAATGGGTGAATTTTTTTCTTTTTGCAGTTTTTGGCTGGGGCCGGGTTTGAACCCGCCACCTGCAGTATATGGGGCCAGTGCCCCACTCCTTTGAGCCATAGGCGCCACCGGCAATGGGTGAATGTGCTTATTTCAGCTCACCCTGACAATGACTTTTCCTGTAAAGACATCTAATGTATCTAATGGTGGAATTTTATTAATACCTAGGAATAGTCTAGATCAGGGTTGGCAACCTATGGCCTGTGGGCCCGATGTGGCCTACTGCCAGTTTTGTAAAGAAATTTTATCTACACACCACAGCCACACCCATTATTTATAAACATAATTATGTTTTGGTACAAGGGGAGAGTTCAGTTGTTGCAGCAGACAGAGACCGCATGACCGCACAACCTAAATTATCTACTATCTGGCCCTTTAAAGAAAAGTTCGCCACCCCCCGTGTAGATATCAGACAGGTCAGGGTATTGTAGAAGGTCTAAGTCACTGGATGGTATGTGAACCTACTGGATGGTAGGTGAACTCTGTGATCCTGTCCAGCCAAGATTCTGTGTTTCCATGCAGAGTTGATGATGTTTTTGTACTTAAAATGTGTCCATAGTTCTAGAGTTAGAATTACCATAGCTATATTCACCAATATAGTTGTATTCACCTCTTTCACGACTATGTGACATTTGTGTGAAATATGAAATTTGAACCCCATTGTGCTTTGAAATGGCATGGTTTTGAATTTCCAAATGTTAAAGTAGTACATTGAAACGAAGCAATGGATTTTGTGAACAGTTAGATGGTGTCAGATTCAAAGTTGTTTAATGTGTTTAAAAATAACTTTTCTCTGGCAGACACTCATGGTATGAATTTCTATGTAACCAGAGTTGCTAGGTAGGCTTTTCCTACCGTTTTTATCTGAGACTATCTAAGTACTTTGCTAAAGTTTCCCTTATTCATCAAGGTCCTTCTTATACAAATAGTTGGAGTTATTGACAAAGGTTCCATTATATAGTTTGTTGAAATATAGAAGACTTAGACATTTTTCAGGGGACCAGAATTAATTGAGGAGCTGTAATTTTGGAAAAAATATTTAGTTTAGTCTAACTGATATTAATTTCTCTACTAGGCAAGTAGAAATTTCTCTAGTTTCTATAATAGGAAACTAGAAACATGAAAAATAGCAATGGTAGAGTTGTGTAGTTCTAAAACCAGGTTTAGAATCAACAAGCAAATATTGTGATTTATTTTTCCTCTGGAATATAAAATCTATACTAAGATGACTTAAATGCATGGTTTTTGCTTTAAAGTTAACAATTTGTATATGTGCATTTAGTAAGGTAATCATATTTAATACAATAAATGATACAACACCAATTTTTAAAAAGAAATTAATGGACTTTGTTTTTTAGAGCAGTTTTAGGTTTATAGAAAAATTGAGTGGAAAGGACAGAGTTTTCATATAGTCCCTCACACCTGCCCCTAATCCCACCCTCAGTCTCTTCTATTATTTTTATTTTTATTTTTATTTTGAGACAGAGTCTCACTATGTCACCCTTGGTAGAGTGCTGTGGTGTCACAGCTCACAGTAACCTCAAACTCTTGGGCTTAAGCGATTCTCATGCCTCAGCCTCCCAAGTAGCTGGGACTATAGGCACCCACCACAACACCTGGCTATTTTTTTGTTGTGGTTGTCATTGTTGAGCAGGCCCGGGCCAGGTTGGAACCCACCATCCCTGGTGCATGTGGCTGATGCCCTAACCACTGAGTATAGGCGCCAAGCTGCATACATTTTTTTAAAAAAGATATCTCAACTTTTCCAAAATTTTTAAACCTATTTTAGTCTTTCCACTACAAAATGAATATGATAATATAATATTTTTGTTGTTGTTGAGACACAGTCTCACTATGTCAACTTCGGTAGAGTGCTGTGGTATCACAGCTCACAGCAACCTCCAACTCTTGGGCTTAAGAGATTCTCTTGCCTCACTCTCCCAAGTAGCTGGGACTACAGGCACTTGCCACAACACCCGACTTTTTTTTGTTGTTTCAGTTGTCATTGTTGTGGAGCTGTCTCGGGCCAGGTTTGAACCCTCCAGCCTGGGCATATGTGGCCAGCACCCTACCCATAGAGCTGTGGGCACCACCCGATAATACAATATTTTTAATTTACAAGCGGTTTACATAGTTTTTCTAAAAATGTTAATGATAATGGAATTATATGGAATAAAAGATGCAAATTCTTCCTGTTCTCCTAATCCCATAGTCCTACACATTTTTCATATGCATATAAAAACATATATATGTATTTTAAAACATAGAGTATAATTCTCTTATTGTAAAAACAAACCCACAACTATACATACCCATAGAGTTACATGTATTGTTTATAAAGATGGGGCTCAACCACCATACTATTCTGCAACATTAAAAATTTCATAGAATTATATATTGTGGGTATATGTTCTTGGCAGTAAATGTTATTTTAAGTCACTGTATTCTGATTTGTTGACATCATAATTTAATTATCCATTACTGGATGGACATTCAGCTTTTTATAGTTTTTGCTGTTAAGAATCTTCTTGCAGAGAGCATCCTTGTACGCATACACACATATATCTTGTTCACTTATTAACAATTACTTATTTGGTACCTGTTACATCTGCCAGTTACCATTTCAGGTGCTGGGATTCAGCAATGACCAAGAGAAAAGGTGTAATTTTTTGTGGTGTGGGGAGACCTGCAATAAACAAACAATGAATAAACTAGATCTTTTCAGATAGTGATAAGTGCTGTGAAGGAAATAAATTAGGTCTTGTGGAAGAGTGTTGTTTTCCTGTTCTAGAAGGGCTGATCAGGGAAGGCCTTTCTATGGAGGTGACCTATGAGCTGAGTGCTGCCTGGTGAAGAGGGGGTTGCCTGTGCAGAGCGTAGGAGGCACATTCTGGGCAGGGGAACCAGCACCCAGCTGCCTGGTACAGGCATTGTGGGTGCGTTGTATGTAGGGGACCTGAAAACAACAGGAAAACCGATGAAGAGTTGGTCTGCTTTTTATTACCACCATGTGCCAGCAATTCTAACCAAGGAAATACTGCTCCCTGTTCCCCTCTGCTTCCATGCCACTGACATGAAGTGTGTGCTTTTCCAGTGTTTTTGAAGTGTTGATTAAACTTGAGCTTTGAATTCACTTTTAATCATAAAAATTATAAAGCTGAGAAAGTTTTGATTTCTGTACGTTTTTTTGGGTATTACTCTGTTGCCCAGGCTAGGGTGCTGTGGGGTCAGCCTAGCTCACAGCAACCTCAAACTCCTGGGCTCAAGCGATCCTCCTGCTTCAGCCTCCTGAGTAGCTGGGACTACAGGTGCTGACCACAATGCTTGGCTAAGTTTTCTATTTTTAGTAGAGACAAAGTCTCACTCTTGCTCAGGCTGGTCTTGAACTCCTAAGCTCAAGCAATCCACTCACCTCGGCCTGGTAGAATGCTGGGATTACAGGTGTGAGCCACCGTATCTGGCCTGATTTCTATTCTTTTGTAAGTAAAAAAATTGTATTGATTAGGTAATTTAAGTGACTCAAACCAATTATAAAAAAATAAGAAATGGAAATTAAATTACCCATTAATCTGTTTGAATACAAGTATACCTATAGATAATATTTTGATGCATAATGACACTTTCTACTTTTAAGTTAGAAAGAGTCAGTTAACTAAACCTTTGGTTTGATGTTTTCCCAGAGTCATGTTACAGTTTACAATAAAACCACTCCTGGTTGGACCTTCGTGTGTGGCAGGTACAGTGAGCTGCCAAAGTCAAGCTCTCGATGATTTTAAAAAATACTGAAAATCAGGAAACACTTATCCCCTGAGATTGCCTGTAAGTTTCTGTTGGAACAAGCATCCCGTTCAGTCATGTGAAGATGATGTACTGGGCGGTAGTGGGACTCAGCTGCAGAACTGGCCTTCAGAGAGTCATAGGTCAGCCTCCTTATTGGATTCTGACTTTTTAGGGTGCTCCCTAGTAGTTAAAATATTTTATTCTGATCATTTTTCTTTTTTTTTTTCTCTCTTTTTTTTTTTTTTCTGATCATTTTTCATCCAGTAAATATGTCATTCCATGTCCCTGTGTTAGGTGCTGGGGGTGGAGGGTACAAAGATGATTAAAGGTGTTGTGCAGAGCTCAAACAGTTCCCACTGAGTGAAAGGGGTAACAGGTGAGTTCAGCAGGGCATGGAAAGTAGGAGGGGAGCGTTTGGAAGGGCAGCGTGGGGCGAGCCTGGTGGAAGGAGGGGTCCTGCCTCAGGGAGGAGGTGGGCCTCGCCTCTCCTGCCAGCTTCCTGCTGCTGTTCTCCCACCGGCTTTCCGCTCCTGCCGCTTTGTGCTCTTTTCCCCTAGGACTTTTGCAGAAGCTCTTCCGCTGTGCCTGGAGGAGATGCCTCATTCTTATCTCCAAGCTGCGCTGACTGTTGCCCTGTCATAGCCGGTCACTGTGTGCTCTGCTTCCTCTTGTCACTTGGCGCAGCTGCTGCTACTTGCTTAACGTCCCCTCCTCCACCCTAAGAGAAAATCGGTAAATGAATGGCTTTCAGCTGTAACAGAAAACCTGTAAACTAATGGCTGAAACAAATGGTGATTTCTTCTCAGATGTAGAGATGACTGAAGATCAGTGGCCACTGAAGCTCGTTCAGCTGATCATCAGCATTAGGCCCGTGTCTACAGGGGTCTCTTGTCCTTTCCCTTGTGGTGGGAAGATGCTGCCACAGCTGTACGTGTCCCACCCACTCTCAAGGCTGGAGGAAGGGATGTTCCTTTTTATCTGGAAAGCAAACTGTCCCGGGACTTGCAGCACTTGTGTGCGCCCATGGCCATCCCTGGCAGTGATGAGCCTTTCCAGGCCCTGGTAAGGAAGGGAGGAGAAGGAGGGGCGGTATTAGACTGGCGTCTGGTTTGCCAAACCATAACATCTACCTTACTCCCCCAGACTGTAGGCTCCTTGCAGGAGGGGTTGTCTGTCTTGCTCTTCCTGCGTACCCAGTGCCTCGCACAGCGCCTGGCACAGACAGCAAATGGCCCCATGTATGTCAGAAAGAGGAGGAATGTGGGCGGCCCAGGAGAGGAGAACGCAGGTGCCGAGGCGCTGAGCTGAGAGCCTGTGCTGTGTGTTTGCGGACGAGTGGCTAGCACAGGTGCAGGAAATTGAGCTGGGGTGGCTCGGGTTGGAACTGAAAAGCCTTGCACATCATGTTAGTTTATCACTTCTGTCAACAGTAGGAAGTCTTTGAAGAGTTTCAGGCCAGGGAGTGACGGACTCCTGGGTTAGGTGATTAGCTGTGTTGGTAGTGTGGGCTGAGATTTGGAGGAGGGATCGGAGTCAGGGAAATGAATTCACCTTACTGTACTGTGGTTTGATAAAGGACAGGAAGAATAACTTGGGAAATTGGAAAATACAATTTTAAAGTCACTAGAACAATGATTCTCAAAGTCATGGCCTGAATCAGTTTTGTCAGCATTACCTGGTAACGCGTTAGAAACGCAGACTGTGGGTCTCCACCTTGGGCCTACCAAATCCAAAGCCCTGGGAGGATGGCCCCAGAATCTCCGGCTTCACAAGCCCTCTGAGGAGCACTGAACTAGAGCAAGACACACCAAGGGTAGAAGAACGTGTGCAGGGGATCAGTCTACTGCAGCCCGTCTGCACGTTACAAGCAGCAGGGAGCTTTCCCAGAGCATCTAGATTGCAGGCGACCGCCCCTCCCCACCTAAATCAGGATAGGCAGGCCCCAGGCATCCAGTGACTGCTAGCGCTCCCAGGGGTTTCCAATGTGCAGCCGGGGCTGAGAACCCCTGCTCTTATCTAACTCACGTTGAGGAGAAAACTCAGGACGAGAAGACGAGCTGCTCAAGAAGCTACGGCAAGTTCAGGTAAGAACTGCGTCTCTCGAGTCAATGTTATAAGCTGTCTTCTCCACTACACTTTAAACCACCGGTGTCCAACCTGCAGCCAGAGGGCTGCATGCTGATTTTCGGAGGACTTGTTTATCTGTGGTGTTGGACGTCACAAAAAGTTCATAGGGACCTTTTCTTTTGCTAACAGTTTTTGTTGGTGTTTGTGTATTTAGTGTGTGGCCCAAGACAACAATTTTTACAATGTGCAGGAGAAAAGAAAAAAGGTTGGACACCCTGCTTTAACCACTAGCTCATCTTTTTAATTATTTGCCTTAAGGTAATCATTCCCAGTGACAAATATAACTGCCAATTTTTTTTTTGTAGAGACAGTCTCACTTTATTGCCCTCAGTGGAGTGCCATGGCGTCACACAGCTCACAGCAACCTCCAACTCCCGGGCTTAGGCGATTCTCTTGCCTCAGCCTCCCGAGTAGCTGGGACTACAGGCGCCCGCCGCAATGCCTGGCTATTTTTCTGTTTTGCAGTTCGGCTGAGGCCGGGTTTGAACCCACCACCTTCAGTATATGGTGCTGGTGCCCTACTTGATGAGCCACAGGCACCGCCCATAACTGCAAATTTTAAGAAGAAAAATAGGTTACAGTGTTAATAAAAAGCTCAGTTCTCCTTTACATTAATAGTATTTCACACTTTAGAAAGTCAATAAGGCAGGCTCGACGCCTGTGGCTCAAAGGGCTAAGGCGCCAGCCATGTACACTGGTTCGAATCCAGTCTGGTCCACTGGATTTGAACAACAATGATGGCTGCAACCAAAAAATAGCCGGGTGTTGTGGCGGGCACCTGTAGTCCCAGCTACTTGGGAGGCGGAGGCAGGAGACTCGCTTGAGCCCAGGATTTGGAGGTTGCTGTGAGCTGTGATGCCATAGCACTCTACCCAGCTTGAGGCTTTGTCTCAAAAAAAAAAAAAAAAAAAAAAGTCAATATGGCAATCCCTTTTGTAAAGATTTTGTAAAAATATATTGTCAAAGTTAATGAAAAGACTGTAGATAGGATAAGAGTAAATAGTGCTTTTTAATTTTTGTGCATAAGAATCTTTTTTTCAAACTCTAGGTGGAGCTCTTTGTTTTTTATATATTGTTTTATTTATAGTTTTGAGATTCTTTGTTTTAAAAAGGAAGCTGGAGTTTTTTTTAAGAATCCATTTAAAAATTTATAATAGATATTTTCAACATGTCTCAGCTCTCCCTTCTCAGTTCAGAGCCACCTGAAGACTTATATTTTTATTTCATTGCTGGACCAAATCCAAATTCAGGCCTCAGAGTATAATTTTCAAATCCATTTTAAATTTGTATTTTATCTCATAGTATTTAACAAACAAGTTAAGTTTCTGATGTTTATTGTTTCTGAAACGTCTCAAGGTTGAAATAGAGTTTCTATAAGATGAGTCTGCCTTTATGAATAATACCAGTAGAGAAAGTCTCTGGGGCACAATCCAGCTGTTGCTATAGAAATTCCTTGAGCTATTTCTACCCCATTGTGTACAATGGAGTGTTAACAGCTCCTTCTTGTAGCATAAATTAAGCATTTGCTGCCACTTCTTTTCTCTTCCCTTTTTTACTGGGTCAGTATTCTCCTATTAGGAGTGCACTTTTGCCCACATGTGAAGCTTGTTATTTTTGAATGGTGGAAGCCAATGGTGCTGTCCCGAGACCAGCAGGAGCTCCATCAGCCTCACCTGGAAGGAAGTTTGTTACAAGTGCAGATTCTTGGGTCCCGCCCAGACCAGTCAGAAACCCTGGGAGTGGAGCCTCCCAATCTGTGCATTTTGAAAGGACAACAACCTAAATCAAAACTTCCTTCTGAGTGTCAGCGTGCTTGGTTTGCATTTGTTCTTGGCTTTTCAAACCACCTGGGGATTTTGTTAAAAGGCAAAATTTTCATGCAGTAGGTTTGAAGCAGACCTTGATGCTCTGCATTTCTAACAAGCTCCCAAGCAATGTGGAGTCTGCTTGTCCACAGATCACGTTTTGAGTAGTGAAGACACCAAGCAGCCGAATTTGGCACGTGGTCAGACTACCTCCAACCCCACATTGAAGACTGTCTATAATTTATGAGTATGGACTTTGGGGTTAGTACTTTTGCCTACAGTTGATGTGTATTTCCTCTTCAATCACATTGGGAAGACACAGTTTCTGGAATATAATGCTTTCTTGTCTAGTTTAAAGTGACTCATTCTTATTAAATGCTACAACAGAGTATTGTTTGCCAGGATCTGTCTCTGACACTCTCTAATCAGCAGTGGGTACACTTGGGGAATGTGGTATTTTTTTTAATTGAGAAACTAATTCATTCATAGCATTATGAAACCAGAGAGAAAATCTTGAATGTTGAGAATGTTTTCAGAAAACATAATTTCATTCAAAAGAAGTGGCTCATAAATGTTTGGAATTGTTCATTGATGACTATTTATTGTCTATAATTAATTAATAATGTTATTATATCATTGTCTATTGAATTATAATTGTTCATTGATGTCCCTGGGAAGCATTGTGCTAGGCATTTAGAAATTTTTTTTTTTTGGTTGCAGTTTTGTGGGGGCCAGGTTCAAACCCACCATCCTTGATATATGGGGCTGGCACCCTACTCACTGAACCACAGGCACCACCGAAGGAAATTTTTTAAAAAGTATGACATCCTTGATCTTGAGGAGATTACAATCTACCTGAGGAAATAAAACCTATGCTTTTGTGCAGTATGTAGAATTTGGACATTCAGAGAGGGAACGAGGGGGGACCGTGGTGCAGCTTCTAGCAGTGAGTCAGGGGTATCCACAGGAGCTGGACCGTGGTTCAGCCTTCACGGGCTTGACTTCCTGTCTAGGGGAGAATATAAAAGGGAGCCAGATTAGTGAGATTTCACTGCCAGGCTTATGAGTTTTGACTTAATTCCTTATGAAGAATGCTTTGAGCTGGGGGCAGGGTGATCCAATCATAGTGATGATTTGAGAGGTGTCGTTAATGGAGCATGCAGGATGAACTGAAACCACAGACTGGAGGCAGAATCCCTTGCTGGGGCGAGGAAGCCTGGAGGAAATATAATAAGGAAGATGACTGTCCAGAGGGAGATATGAACTGAAAATATGAACAGATTGAAGAGAAGTGAAGAGAAATCAATCCATATGATGGAAACCAGTGGTGTTTGGGCCTAGACTTTATGTTTATCCTTTGAATTACTTCTTCCTTACTTTGTAACTAACTTGGAGACACTGTAGAAACTAGGTGACTTAAGTGGTATTGCCTTTCTAGTAATTTGAAGTTTATATATTATTTCGATTACATTTTCCTTTTTAGTTTCGTATCTCCATTTAGGATCCTCTACCTTATTTCCTGCAATCATCAATGTTTTGAATACTGCTAGTCACAGATTGTAAAGATGGAAGTTCAATCATCTTAACATTTTAGATCTAGAGGGGACCCGAGAAGTCATCTAGCATCATTCTTTCTCTCTCCCACCCCCACATTCTTTGTCTCATGCACACACTTTAGAGCAGCAGTTCTCAACCTGTGGGTCGTGACCCCTTTGGACTGTATTAAAGGTTCATGGCATTAGGAAGGTTGAGAACCACTGCTTTAGAGACAACCAAAGTTTTCTAAGACTTGAAGCAGAGGAAATGACACTTGAAGGCAATGCCAGGTGGCACCATATCCCATCCACGACAAGGTGGTGTAAAGGGCTGATCTGATTGAACTACGGTGCCCCAGACCAGAAAGAAGACTTGGGCCAGGAGAGCTTCTGAGCCTGCCTTCCGTGGGCCTCCTCCTACCTCTACTGCAAGGGAAAGCCAGTGCACCCTGGACTTGGTATGCAGGAATTTTCTGGCAATATATCCAGGGCCTCTTCATCAACAGTTCCTGACCATTTTACAGAGGATTTTCTCTCTAAAATTCCTGGGGCCCAGTGAGTGCATTGAGTCAGCCACCCAGCCTGACTTGTTGCAGAAAACAGAATGCTTTAGTACTCCAAGCATCCTCATGAGAAGTTTGAAGGTTTACCTTCCAGCTTAGACAATCACCCAGCAATGTAAGGGTCTGATCCAAGGGTACAGTAGAGCCTCATTTTCTTTTTTTTTTTTTTTTTTTGTTTTTGAATTTTAAATTTAATGACATGTGAATTATATCTCAACAAAATTATTGTTAGGAAAAGGAAAGAATAACACACAGAAATCCCAGGTGCCCTTTATACAGTATTCTCCAATGATAATATCTTGCAAAACTATAATATAATATATTATATCTCAACCAGGATAT
>CAUYON010097686.1:0-16267 GCA_963573935.1 Arctocebus calabarensis | reverse complement strand
CAGATTTGTTCTTATTTTGTATAATTGCATTGGCTATTTGGGGTTCTTTCTGATTCCATATGAAGCATAGAAGTATACTATAAAAATTCTAGAAGAAAGTATAGAATAATCTCTCAAAGATATTGGCCTAGGGAAATAACTTATGAAAAAGACCCCAAAGGCTATCGCAGTAACAACAAAAATAAACAAATGGAACCTGATCAAGTTAAAAAGTTTCCACACAGCCAAGGTCAAAGTGCTAATAATTAGAATCTACAAAGAACTCAAGCAAATCAAAAAGAGACGATCACACAACACCATTAAAACTGTGCAAGAGACATGAACAGAAATTTTTCTTATGACGACAGACTAATAGTCAACAACCACATGAAAAAATGCTCATTGTCTCTAATCATCAGAGAAATGCAAATCAAAACCACACTGAGATATCAGCTATCCTGAGTGAGATTGACTCACATCATAAAGTCCCATAGCAGCGGTCGCTGGCGTGGCAGTGGGGAGAAAGGAACATATATACTATTGGTGGGGCTGCAAACTAGTACAACTTATATGGAAAGTAGTATGGAGTTTCCTTAGAAAACTAAAAGTAGACTTACCATGTAGTGGGATCCTACAATCCTACTACTAAATATTTATCCACAAGAAAAAAAGACATTTTATCATAAAGGCACTTATACTTGAATGTTTATAGCAGCACAATTCACAATCACAAAAACATGGAAATAACCCAAGTGCCCCCCACAATTAATAAATTGTGTAAACGTATATCATGGAATATTATTCAGCCATCAAAAGATGAAGTTTTTTTTTTTTTTATCTTTTATAACAACCTGGATAGAAGTGGAGAATATTTTCCTAAGTGAAGTATTATAAGAATGGAAAAACAAACATCACATGTGCACAGTACTAAATTAGAACTATTAGTTTAACGCCACATGCTCACAGGAGAGAAAAAACTCAATACAATTCAAGTAGGGTGAGGGGAGAAAAGAATTGGGTAAATTCCTACCTAATAAGTATATTGCATGGGTTTATAGCAAACTTCTTGGGCAAAAGACAAAACTACAAGTCAGACTTCACCTTACAAAAGCAAACTATGTAACCTAATTGTATGTACCCCTATAATAATCTGACATGAAAAAAAAAAAGAAATTTTGGATGCCATTGAAAATATAACCCAAAAAAAGATGTTAAAATGTCTTTGTTCACTTATAATACTATCTTATAGCTAAACTATATTTAAGACTCCTCCTTTATAAATGAATTCAGTAAAGTGTCAGGATAAAAAAGTCAACGTAAAGAAATCAGAAGCATTTCTACACACCAATAATGACCCATCTGGGAACCAATTCAAGAGCTCAATCCCATTTATGGTAGTTAAAAAATAGTTAAATACCTCAGAACGTATTTAACCAAAGTGGTGAAAGAGCTCAACAAGGAAAACTGGAAAACACTGAAGAAAAAAATCCTAGATGACAGAAACACATAAAAACCATCCTCTGCTTATGAATTGGAAGATTCAATACTGTTAAAATGACCATACTGCCCGAAGCAATCTAAGCTTCTAAGCAATTCCTATTACAATAAAAATATTATTGTTTACATAATTAGAAAAAGCAACCCTAAAATTGATACAGAACAAAAAAAAAAAAAACTAACAAATAGTCAAAGTAATCCTAACTTTAAATAAAAAGAATAGAGCTGGAAGGATCACATTATTTTACTTCAAATTATACACGACTACTGTAACCAAAAGAGCATTGTAATGGTATAAAAATAGAACATAGATGAATGGAACACTATCAAGAACCCAGAAATAAAGCCTCATAGCTAGAACCAACTGATCTTCAACAAAACGGACCAAAAAGACACCTTGAGGGGAGGATACCATATTTAATAAACGGTGCTGGAAAAATTGGATAGCCATATACAGAAAAATAAAACTGGATTCTTACTTCTCATCATGTAAAAAATTAACTCAAGGTGGATTAAAGACTTAAATTTAAGACCTAAAACTATAAAAATTCTAAAAGAAAACTTAGAAAAAATTCTGTTGGACTTTGGCCTGAGAAAAGAATGTCTAAGACCCCTAAAGCAAGTGTAACAAAACAAAAATAAACAAATGGGCCTTAATAAAACTAAAAAGCTTCTACACATCAAAAGAAATAATCAACAGAGTAAATAGGCAACTTACAGAATGGGAGAAAATATGTGCAACCTATACAAGTGACAAAGGATTAATATCCAGAATCTATAAGGAACTCAAACAACTGAATAAGAAAAAAAACAAATAAACCCCATTAAAGAGTGGGCAATGGACATGAACAGATATTTTTCAAAAGAATACATATAAATAGCCAATAAACACATTAAAAATGCTTAATATAACTAGACATTGAAGAAATGCAAATGAAAACCTCAATGAGATACCATCTTACTCCAGTTAGAATGGCCATTATTAAAAATCAAAGAACAATAGATGTTGACACTAATACAGAGAAAAAGGAAGGTGTATATGCTGTTTAAGCAAATGTCAATTAGTACCACCTCTCTGGAAAATAGCATGAGGAGTCCTCAAAAAAAAAAAAACAGAAAATAATACACCTCACAATCCAGAAATTTTCCTACTGGGTATACACCCAAAGGAAAAGAAATCATTATATCAAAAAGATACCTGCACTTGTTTATAACAGCACTTGCTTCACAATAGCAAAGAGATGGAACCAACATAAGCATCCATCAACAGAGGACTGCATAAAGAAAATATGGTGTATATATACATCATGGAATACTACTCAAACATAATTTTAAAGAATGAAATCATGACTTTTGCAGCAATGCAGATGAAATTGGAGGCCATTATCTTAATTGAGATAACTTAGGAACAGAAATTCAAGCACTGTATGTTTTCACCTATAAGAGGGAGATAAGTAATAAGTTCACATAGGCTCAGAGAGTGGAATAATAGATTCTGAAAACTTGGAAAGGTGGCAGGATGGTGGGAGAATGGTATGAGACATACGTTAACTGGTGAAGGTTAAAAAAAGGCCCAGACTATGCAATATAATCATGTAACAAATTTGCACATATGCCCTAGAAATTGAAATAAGTATTTAAAAATACATAAAAGGGAACACTTCTACATTGCTGGTGGGAATGCACACGAATTACGTTCCTTTTGGAAAGATGTTTGGAGATATGTATTTAAATGATCTGATAGGTGTAACTCGGGGGCTAAAAAGTGAAGTGTGAACCAAGAGCCTCAGACTACCTTCTCACTCTAATTTGCTGATTAACTTCTGAGTCGAGTATTTGAAAGCAAACTAATGGCTAGAATTAGCAGATCCAGGGATACAGTAAAGAAAGCAGGAGAGGGCTGTGCTATAATGGAGCAAAAACCATGGGGCTGTCAGTTGGCCAACTTGAATTTGAATGATTGCAGGTGAATGATGTTGGGACTCATTTAACCTCTGTGGGCCTCTGTGTTAGTCTGTGTGTGTGTGCGCGCGCGCGCACTGAGTGACTGTCAGGAGTCAGCTCAGGGTCAGCTCACAGGCTTATGGATGATGCTGAGTCCAGGGCCAGGCCACCTGGGGGCTGGGGAGAGCCAGGGGTGCAGTTTGAGTCTTTGTCCAAAG
The DNA here is from genome assembly GCA_963573935.1 of Arctocebus calabarensis. Classification (NCBI taxonomy): domain Eukaryota; kingdom Metazoa; phylum Chordata; class Mammalia; order Primates; family Lorisidae; genus Arctocebus; species Arctocebus calabarensis. The sequence goes on along the minus strand of CAUYON010097686.1, from coordinate 12,629 downwards.
GCCTGAGAACTGGGACAGCCAGTGGTGCAAGTCTCCATCCAACGTCAAGTGTGCAGGCAGGAGATGACCTCAAAGACCATCACACGGAGAGCAAATTCTCCAACTCAGCCTGTGTTCATTCGGTGCAGGCCGCTGAGGCTCAGTGAGACGGCCCACGTTGGGCAGGGCAAACTACATTAATCCGTCTCCAGATCCAAGTGATAACCCTACCCAGAAACACCCTCACAGACGCCCCACACAGTGTTTACAAATGTCCCTGTGGCTCAGTCGAGTTGCCACATGAAGTGGAGCATCATGGCCCCTGCCGAGGCTCAGAGCAGAGTGGAGAAGGGTCAGCACCTGAATCATAGCTCGGCCACCCTGGCGGGTGTGACTGTGAGCCCAGTCCCCCGTCTGTGTCATGATGACAGCTAACTCTCAGAGCCATTTCAAAGAGTGAATGTCGTGGAGACTCATTTATCCATTCAGCGAACATTTTGGGGCACTTACGACACCAGGCACTGCCGGATGTGCTGGGAATACAGCTGTGAGTAGAGACGGGCCACATGCTTCCTCTCAAGCTTTTATGTCCTAGTGAGGAGGGAGAGGGGAAAAATAGGTGGACACGGTGGGTGTTAGTGCTAACAGGAAAAGGGCACCGAGTTAATGAGATAAATAAAGCATTCAGAACAGCGCCTGGCACATAGTAAATGCTTAATAAATGTGAGTAGTCAGCGTTCTCCTCCTCATCACCATGGCTGGGGATGGTCACAGCCCTTTGTCTGCCTCACAAAGTAAATGGGTAGATCAGGGACAATTTTAACAGTGACTCCAGATGTTTTTGCCATATATATAGAGAGAGAGGGTGTCTCACTACAATGAGTGTATATTGCTTTTTTACCAAAAAGACAAAAGAAGATAACTTCCCTAAGAAACCAAATCAATAATAAATATTAATAGGGCTGTGATGGGGCAGTGGGAAATCGAGAGGCAAAAACAGAGGAAAAACGGTGACCCAAAGGTTAGGAGGAGACGCTCAAAACACAGTCTGCCTTCCTCAGCCCCATGAAATGCACACAGTGAAACAGAGGCATGAACTCTTAAGCCTGCCCCAGCACCAAAATCGCAAAGGGTAAGCTGCATTTTAGTAGAGAAACAATTATTTGCCATCTATTAATATTTCTTTACCTTGTCAAGGCTTTTCAGTGTTATACTTAGCATTTTACAAAACTCTGGCGTTTACCGCTCTCAGTACACTAATGCTGATAGAGATAACAGCATCATGAAACATCCACGTGAAGTTGACGGTTAATCATGTGTAACTGATTATCACTCTCTGCACTTGGGTGGCACACGTGGCTGGCCAGGCTCAAGACTAATCCCTCCTCAAGTGCCATTAAGTCAGGAGGGACAAAAACTGAGAGAGTGAAGATTGAGCCAACCCTCACCTCCAGGCACTGGCAGGTGTTTCCACTTCCAGATTTGCATATGGAAGTGGGGATTGGAATAGCTCTGGATCACACAGTAAGTGACTGATCCAAAATCCAAACCCTGTTTTGTCCCCAAGGCCGATCATTTCCCACCCAACAGCTGCCTTGGGGAAAGATGTGCAGGAGAGAGGGGGCTTGGGCTGAAGGATAAGTAAAACTCTTACACCCCATTCTCTGATACTTGGAAACCTTCCATTGAGTTTTTCAGACTGTTGTATGGGTTACAAAATGTGCAAACCCAGATGGCTTTGTGCATTCAGCTTTGCTATCAGGATATGTTCCTTTTGAGTCTCTTTAAAGCAAGCACTTTAAATTCAAATGAGTGAGTAGGTTCATACCAAGTGCAGCTTTAATGTTCCCTATGCCCTGTGCAGAGGGCTCCTCTATGCTCTGAGTGTCACACGCCCCGGTCATCCTGAGCATCTACGTCTGCTCCGTACCCCTTTGTTGAGTGCTGACTTCAATTTGCCTGACAAATGTCCCTGGGGGGTGGGAGCTGTCCTGGTATAAACCCAGAGGACGCTGAGCAACTTTGCACAGGAGCTATTTGGAAAAACAAAGTTGCTAAATGAATACAGAATCTGCCCTGGCCCTTCCATATCTTCGAAGCACTTACCTCTTTAAAATAAAGAGCTAATTATTATTTAGAGGGAATGAGAAAGAAGACACTGTTTATTACTCAAGCCCTTTCTTGAAAACTCCAAGTCCCCCAGACTGTGAGGAAAGCTTTGTTGGCTGGCTTGCAGCCTCCCCACACCAGGAGCGAACGCAAGCTTCTGTAGAGAGCAAACTTGCCCGTGGCAAGGTTAGAAAGTCATTGCGCAAAGGAGCCCAAGATTCTTGCCACCTCGTAGGGAAGGATTTTTCTTTGAATCTCAAAGAGGTTTTTGATTTGGGGGAGAAGGGAGATTTAAGTATTTCACTCAAGGGCATCGTCTGTATTTGAAATGTATGTTTCTGTAATGGAAATGAAATTCATTTGAGATGGAATACTAAGAGGTCTGGGTCTCAAACAAAACCCCAAATGAGGGGGAATCACGTAAAAAGCTGCCAAATTTAAAATCTTCTGGAATACTTTGTCCGTGATGCCACCTGGAAAACTTTTTTTAAAAACAGCTATTTGGAGATCTGGGGCTGACCAAGTGTTTCCATGTGACTGTCCCTTGGCTTTGATTGAAGAAAGATGGGCTGGGAGCACACAGCTCTGCCCACAGCTCCTGAATTCTAATCTGGGCTTTGGCACAGAATAACTTTGGAGACCAGGCCAGCTGATTTAACCTGGCTTCATTTTCCTGCCAAAATGATTGGGATTAATAAAATTACCATTTCAAGGGTCTCTGAGGACAGCTGTTTGTTAAGAACTTTATATGTAGATATCTTTTAGGGTGTCCTGCTAAGTACAATGCTAGCCCCTCCTAAGTTCCTGGCTGCAGTTGTATTTTCTGAGATGTGAAAGTTAGTTGTGATCAGTGCTTATGCTCCAGGAAGAAGGCTGTCTTTTAAAGGAAGCCATGTGAACTAAATACACATACATAGATTTGTGCATTCACCTTTACTATGGGATATGTTCAGGATATGTTCATTCTGCATGCCTCTTTAAAACAATCTTATATGTATAAGATATATTTGGTTTAGAAATGAAAGATGTGTTAGAAAGTATAGTTCCATAAAAACAAGAAATCTCTAAAGAATGTTTCAGTTCAAGAATCCTTCTCAACCAAGTCTTTCATCCAAACTGCTACATTCTGGAATACAGTATTATGACTTTGAGTGATTAGAATGCTTTCTCGACAGAGATCGTAAGCAGAATGGCTTATTAGGTAATTAAGGTGCTAGGCCTTGTTTACTGTTATTCAAAAAACCAGTGTGTGTATTGCACATAGTACTGAATGTGTGTGGTACTTGTCAAAACATAGACTACATCATGGGATTTTCCTTGGATCTTCTGTCTCAAATTGGATCAGAAATGTTGACCAGTAGAAATGGAAAATATTGTGTGAGGAAAGTCAAATCTGAATTGGTCGTACCAGATTATCCCATTCAGCACGTCTTAACTCATGCGGTTATCTGAATTTAATCCTTTTGTAATCTGATAGCAGTTTAGCCCTGAACGGAGTTTTAGAAATGGTCCAATCAGCTTCCTCATTTCTGACGATTATCACAAAGACCCAGGGGCGTTTGTGATACCCGACCCCACCATCACAAAGACTTAACTTATGGCCGGGTTGGAACTGGAACTCAGGTTTGATTTGAATTAGCAAGTGGGGGCCTGCAAAGTGTATGCCGCCATGCTGGGAGCGTTGGAGGAGGAGGCTTCCAGGCCACAGGCGTCTGAATCAAGGCTTGGGTGACAGCCAGCCTGTGGGGCAGGTGTCACTCTAAGCCCTTTGTGTGATTAGCTCTGTGGATTTTCCCAGCAGTTGCAGGAGGGAGGGAGGCACAGAGGTGCTCAGTGCCTTGCCCAAGGTCACACAGCCAGGAAGTCTCAGACCAGGCCGAGTCTGCACCCTCCATCCACATGCTGGAATCTCTTTTTACTGGTGATTAGAGCAGAAGGTTGACCGTTATGTACCCACTGATGGCCTCGGGCAGGGCACTGTGGAGATTCAAAGACAGACAGGCCCAGGTTGGGGACTGAGAAAAGTTACAGAGAGAAAAGGGTTAGAAGATAGGTTTAAGGGATAGTTGGGATTTCGGTGAGAAGAGAGACAGAAGGGCGTTGAAGAAGGAGAAAGTAGCATCGTGAGCGCAGAGTTCGGGAAACACAGGTGCATTCATAGAATTTCTCCCCGGAGCCGCATCTGGGGAGAAAGGAAAAGCCAGGTGTTGAATGACTTCAGGACAGACAGTGAAGGGAGATTTCAAAGAACATGGGCTGGACACCTGGTCAAAAGCAGTTGGAGAACTCAGAAAGCTCTCGCGCTCTGGTTAACAAAGGCTCTCATCTTCTTCTCCGTTTATTAAGTAAATGAAATGAGAAGTATTGAATTTGAGGCAGGCGCATGTGTCAAGTTCCAGTCCACTTTTGATTATTGGAAGAGAAGCCCACAGCCTCCTTTCCGTAGAGGTTGATGCTGCAATTCTAGGGGGTGGGGCTTTTATGACTTCAAGTTAAATATTTCCTGTCCTAAACCTTGTAACCTACAGGTCTACCACACACGTGCAACGTGGAAGGCACGTGAAACATTCCCTGGAAAGAATGAAATATTTAAAGTTGCCGATGCCTTTGAGACTCTAGCGAATCGGTGCCTTTCTTTATGCTCCCCCCGCACACTGCCAGGGACCTGAAACTTTGCCTTTGCCGCCTGAGACCAGCTTCACTGCCCCTGTGTCTGGAGTGGCCCTGCGCAAACACTCGGGTAGTTGTTTTTCCTTTTTTTTTCAGTAGATTAAACCTGTATTTCAGGGCCTCTGGAGACCTTGTTTAAAAACTCCTTTTGAAGTAAGAACTTTGGAGAAGCCCTTCTCCATCCCCGACTTCCTCTGTTGACAGCTGGGCTGGATTCAGTCTCTCTGCAACTCAGTGTCTTTGATGCATAAAACGAAGACGCCCCCCCACTCCCTACGCCTATTCCCCACCCCCACACTCCCACCCTCTATCCCCAACTCCTCACCCCCAAATCCTCACCCCCCGACCCCACTCCCCACTTCCACACTCCTATCCCCACTCCCCACCCCATACTCCCAAGTCCCCACCCCAACTCCTCACCCACACTTCTCACCCCCACCCCAATTCCTCACCCACACTCCCCCCCCCCCCGACCCCATGCACGCACGCACATTGACATTACCAGAACATTGGCAGACATCACTCTGACAATGAACGTAGCCCTGAGCTGGCCTTCCCTGAAAATCCCTTGCCCTTCCCACTGTCTCTTTATCCCATGATGAAGACTGTTGGGGGAATAAGAAGTGAAAATAATCTTTTGCAAAATTAGAATTCATTGGATAAAATGAAATGTATTCCATGTTAGAAATCTCTCAGAAGTGTGGAGTGGGCAGATATTATAGGGTTACACTGAATTCTTAGTCACGTTTATGAAAAATTATCTAATGAACTAGTGTAAATCAATACAGAATACAACATATTTAGATTTCGAGTAACAGAACACTCATGAAGTCATGTAAGACAAGGCCTGTCTGTGGTGCAAAGCCGGTGTCTGGTGGAATTCTGGCTGAATATGAATGTCTAGCTAGAGTTCTTTAGAGGTTAAAAAAAAAAAGACAAAGAACCCATAACTCCTGTCTAGGACTCAAAGACTTAAATTAGAAACGGCCTCTAATAACTGCTGGCAATAGAGCAAGCACAAATTAAGACTAATAAGCAGAGTTCATTTTTGTTACAATTAGAAACACTTCCTTTTAGTAAGGCATAAAATGATTTATACTCTTTGGGAGAATCATTTTTTTCATGAACTGGTTTTGTTAAAGTAGCAAAATCTTACGAAACTTGTAATTTATATTAACATTTAAAAATTACTGTTAAATTTAGCATTTTTAAAAAGATGACTAATGCCCTGCTTTAACTCAAATGTAACAGTCAAAAATAGAAGCATGTGGCCTTTCTGCGAGTGTGTCAGTCCCGCGCCCACCAGCCGGGTCCTGGGTGCTCCTTAATGAGCACTTGAGGCCTGACCAATAACCAGTGGGAGAGCTAATTAAAGTCCCCAGAGTCACAGACATCCCTGTGCCAGGCAGACCATAGGGGCATTGTTCGTTTCTAGGTAATTTCTGTTCAGCAAAGCAGACGAGTGAGGGCCTCAAAGCCCGTTGCAAATTCTAGGGGGAGTCTCTCATGGTGATTAAATGATGATCTGGCAGGGCAAGGTGCTCTGCTCGCTAACCAAGTCAACAGAAACAAGAGATAATTAGTATCATTTGTTGTTACAATTTTTGTTAAAATTTATCTGCCATCAACCCTGACACTAAATGAAATAACACTTTTAGCTACTGAGAAATATATTTATTCTAGGTTTCCCCAAATAATATTCTTACAGTATTTAGTTGGTGTGAGATCAGCTCCCTGTAACCGTACACCCAATAGAATTTTAGGGCTGGAAAAGTCCTGGGAAAGCATGTGGTTCCCCCACCCTCAAGTGGGTGAGAGAGCCCTGCCCTGGGGACACACAGTGTGCGTGGCGGACTGCAGGGTCATATCCTCAGAGAGCTAGGGCAGGGCAGCTCCTGCCATTAACACTGGCTCCTGGAGACGGGGAAGAAAACAGTCGATCTCCAACAAAAACAGCTAAACCAGAGTGGCGGTGTGGATGCTGTTTGCATACGCTGCCCCAAGCATCGTCATGTGTGTTTCCTCTGAGGGCTCACAGATGCCTAGAAGGAGCCCTTCTGCACTGTCCCGGAAGGAGCCCTTCTGCAGCGTCCCGGAAGGAGCCCTTCTGCAGCGTCCCGGAAGGAGCCCTTCTGCAGCGTCCCAGAAGGAGGCCTTCTGCAGCGTCCCAGAAGGAGGCCTTCTGCACTGTCCCGGGAGGAGGCCGGCCTTCTGCACTGTCCCGGAAGGAGCCCTTCTGCAGCGTCCCGGAAGGAGGCCTTCTGCAGCGTACCGGAAGGAGGCCTTCTGCAGTGTCCCGGGAGGAGGCCTTCTGTCCCCACGAGTTGTGTGATGGGCTTCCCCTCTCAGGGTCAAGCCTCTGCTCTGTCTTTCATCCCACGCTTTTCAGAGTGCCTGGCTGTCTGGTTTGATTTGATACTGTCCCTAATTTTGGTCATGTGGAGAGGCCTCTGCCATCTCTAATGACAGCAGGCTCATTAGACCTCATGGGGAGGGTCAGAAAGGCTACGGTCACAGAGCTCTTCTGCAGCCAAGCCAGTCCCGGGTTGCCGTTTCACAGACCTTCCTTTAACAATGCTGCTCTGCGAGATTGCTTCAGAAACAGAATCTTTGCCACTGCACTGAACGGAATGTAATTACTTTTATGACTTTTGCTAGCCGGTCTCCGCCCTCGGCACATGTGTCCTGTGTTGCCCCTCTGTTCCGTCTGCCCTGCATCCCCTCAGTTAGCTGGCAGGGCCTCGCCAGCAGAGGCCGGGGTTCCTGACAGTGCCTTTTGTTCAAAGCATTTGTTTGGATTAGAAATATAATTTGGTGATCGATTCAATTATGCTGCTCTCATGTCAGTGGAATCACAGCATTCCTCTGGTTCTCTTCGACAAGCTGACTATAAAGACCACATCTCGTGCCATTTCGGTGTTTACCTTGGTCTGTTTGCTCATTCTAAAAAATTTTAGTATATGCTAAAATTCGTACCATATACATGAATGGAAATGTTGAAGATTTCTCTCTCTTTATCCCTGTTAGAAATGACAGTCCTTTCAATCATGGAGAAATAATTACCCAGCATTAAAATGAATTATTTTATGGTAATTTTTCCAAATATCAGTAGCTGACCTTTACAGTGCCCTTCTATGCCAGCCTCATTCCTTTTGCATGTGTGAACACATGGAATCCTCCCAGCTGCCCTCTGCAGGCGTAATACCGTAAATCTGATTTCACAGTGAGGGAACTGAGGCACAGAGGCAGAATTTGAACCCAGGCAGCCTGTCTCATGAGTCTGAGCCCTTAACAGCCAGTAGGAGGCTTCTTGTAGCGAGTTCTCTTGGAAATGCCACTTTGCAGATTACGTTTTGTAAACTCTGCTTATCAAAAGCCATATAGGCCTTCGCCACAAACAGTTTTTCAGCCCTGATGTCACAGATGAGAATAAAAAGTACTTTCTAGTGTCATTCATGGGTCAGAGGTGGGGGGATGGGCACTGGGAGACACCCTTTAGGTGTCAGGGCTAAGTGAGATTCAGGGGTCTCATGGGGGATCGAGTGTGGGGCTGGGCACCGGGAGACACTGTAGGTGTCGGGGCTGAGCAGCATCAATGTTAGTAAGACTTGCTTCTCCTGTCCTTACATTTTTTTATATTAATAATATGAATTCCCCACATCTTTTCTCCCTAAATGGGCTCTCAAACATAAATATAAGCTAGTTAAAGGGAAGCCTGGGCCAGGCCCAGTGGCATAGCCTGGAGTCCCAGCTACTTGGGAGGCTGAGGCAGGAGGACAGCTTGACCCTTGGCATCCAGCCCGGGCAACGTAGCGAGACCCCACCTCTAATGAAAGCGTCTGTGCCTGGGCGTCCTTCACTTAGCCCTCACTCAGCCTGCCCTGCTGTCCTCCACCACCTCACCCCACGGTCACATAGAACCACCCCATGTGCTGCCGTGGGAGTGGACTCACCCTGTGTCTTCCCTGCTAGATAGGAACTGAGTCTTTCTCCTCCAATCCCAAGGCCTGGCTCGGTGTTTGGCGTGTGGACTCTGGCAGTTTGGTGGCAGTCTGGTGGCTGAGTGGCTATAGTCAGTGTGCAGTGCACCCACAGTGACTGTCAACTATGCTGAAAAGCCCGCTCTTTATAAGATGTGCATTGGAGACAGGCTAAATGCAAATTAGGGTGACTCATTCTATGGGCATGTCGGTAGCTATGCAGCCACCTCCTAGGACCTTGGCCATCCTCACGATCACATCACATTAGCTTTGAAGTCATCTGGGCTGACCCGCCCCTGGACGTAGAAGAGTGGGACAGGCCCCGCTGGTCTGCTCTGTTGTGCCTCAGCCCTCCCAGCTGCTTTGCCCTTGGGACACCTGTGCCTGTCTGCTGAGAACCTGGAGGTGAGGCCCAAAGCCTGGGCCCTTCCAGGTCACACCCAGGAGCTGCCAGGACCAAGGCCCAGCCCCTGCTGTGTGCTAACCTGCATCCCCTTCACCTCGGAGGACCCAGGGCTCAGGCGAGTTAAGAAACTCCAGCCCAGGCCTGCCTGGTGTCAGAAGCTGCGTTCATCAGGGCTGAAGATGGTGGCACAGAGCTTCTGCTTTCTCAGAGGGGCCCTGTCACTGTCTGGGGCTGAAGATGGTGGCACAGAGCTTCTGCTCTCTCAGAGGGGTCCTGTCACTGTCTGGGGTAAGCCCCAGGGACAGGGTACGGCAAGCAGAGGCCACGACCTCCAAAGAGGAACAGAGCCTGCAGGCTCCCTGCAGCTGGTGGTGCCCTGGTGGCACTGGCACTGCTTTCCCCAAGAACTTGAGAGCTTTGGGAAATAATGGGAAAGGACCTCCAAGGCCATAGGCCACCCTATTGCATTTGTCAGCCTGGCACTTGCAGAAACTTTGTTACAATCGGAGGCCTCGCCTGTATTGATTGCAGAAAATAGATCTTTATATTAGGTTGTTGACAATTAAGGAAGCCAGAAGCAGTTTCTCAGAAGAGCTCCCAGTGGTGGACGGATTTGGTGGAGCGGTGGCCGAGGGGTCAGAAGACACCGTCACTAAGGGATTGCTTTTCATACCCTTCCCCCCACACCACCTCATCTAATTTTTTGAGGGGCCATAAATCCTAACATTAATGATATTTCACAAATGATTTAGAACCACACATTCGTCATCCAGCTAGTCCAACCCAAAGTACACATTAGGGGTGCTATTTTGGATGCTGGAGGTAAGGAATGGTGATGCCAGGCGCACAGTAGGCATTTGATCAATATTTGTTAAATGGACACATGCATGACAAGTGGCCTGTGCAGGGGTCCCATCTTGTGTGTTTCTCGCCCAGTGTCTATTTTGCTCCTTCTGTACATAAGGCAGTGTCCAGTAAGACGTGGTGGCTGCCCAGCGGACCCCACAGAGCACCCCGCAGTGCTGGGTGGGACACAGTGTCTGTGCCACCCAGCAGAGTCCGTCATGCTGTAAGTACTTGTCTTGGCCGACCGTCCAGAGAAGAACATGGCTCTGGCAGGGGAGCAGGACACATTCAGTGGCAAGTGCAATCTGAGCTTGTCATGGTGGACGAGTCAGGTGCTACCAGGCGAGGCACCCCGGCAGCAGGAAAGTGCAAATTTCCTGGCAGGGAGCCCTAGTGACTGATGCGGGGTGGGAGGCGAAGATGGGCCTGCACAGGTGTCCAGACCAGTCTGAACCCCACGGTGAGGAAAATGTGTCACGTTTAAGAAAAGGTCAAAGAGCATGACAGCAGAGAACAGGCCCTGTAACTGTCACTGCGTCTTCTTTTTCTTATTTTCCGGCCCTTCTTCTTCCTCCCTAGATGAGGTCACTTCACACCCCCAGCCATCCTGCGTATCTTCATCAGATTATTACTAGGACACTGCCTCGACCACTGTCTGCACCTCCAGGCTTACAACGCCAGCATGGTACAAACAGCTCCAGGGGGTTTAACCTGGGGACTTGTGTGTCTTTATCAGCGTCTCACAGCTGTGTTCGAGTGGCGGTCATTATTGTTATTGTGTGTTTTTGTGTACCATTGTTCAAGAATGAACTTGAATTGAGCAACAAATAGACATTAAATTTCTTGTTAAAGTTGGCAAGAGTGGACGTGAAATCAGGATACATTAGTCCAAGTTTACGGGGCTAATACGAAGAAAGCAGCAGTGTACAAATGGATGGATCATTTTTCTGAGGGGGGAGAAACTGTCACTGATAGAGCGAGGTCAGAGCGGCTAGTAACAAGAAGAACTGGCGAAAACTTAGCAAATATTCATTGAATCACGCACTGGAATAGTCGGTTGACTGTGAGAAGCATAACAGACCAAGTAAACATCAATAGAGAAACAGCTGGGAAAATCTTAACTGAAAATCTCGGCATGAGAAAGGTGTGTGCAAAAAAGGTCCTGAAAAAACTCACAGTGAACAAAAGCAAAAGAGGCAACGTTTGCCAAGACCTCTTGGTGAGGTGAGACCATCCTCGGGGCCAAGTTATCCCTGACAACGAAACATGGGTGTACCAAAGTATACAGAATCAGCCAGTTCTCCACAACTCAAAAAGTTCCCTCAGTCCTAATCAAGAGGCAAGTTGATGTCTCTGACCCTTTTTGACGTCGGAGGGATAGTTCATTATGAGTTTGTACCAACTGGACAAACAGTGGCCCAAGTTTACTATTTGGAAGTGCTGAAAAGCCTGCATAAAAACATTAGACAAACATGACCTAAATTTTCCCTAGTAACTCATGGCTCTTGCATCATGACAATGCACCAGCTCACACGGCACTCCGTGAGGGCGTTTATAGCCAGTAACCAAATAACTGTTTTGGGACACCCTCTCAACTCACCTGATCTGGCCCACAATGACTTTTTTCTTTACCTGAAGATCAAAGAACCATTGAAAGGAAGACATTTTGATGACATTCAAGATATCTGGGGCCAACAACAGCTCTGATGACCATTCCAGAAAAAAGAGTTCTAAAATTGCTTTGAATGATGAGTGAGGAGCTGGTATCAGGGCACAGCTTCTCAAGGGGAGTACTTTGAAAGGGACCGTGGTGATATTCAGCAGTGAGGTATGCAGCACTTTTTCTAGGATGAGTTCGCAAACTTAATTGTCAGACCTCATGGACATTCATTTATTTATTATATGTGTCTGTACTGGATTTATTTATCTGTGTTGCATACATAGATACACAGGTACACAGTGCTGGGTGAAGTTTGAGTTAAACACACACACACGGGGACAAAGTCTGGAGTCCTCGACACCTGCCGGGTAAGCAGCGGCAGCGACTTCCCCCCATCCAGGGACTGGTGGACCCCTTCTGGAATCCAGGTCCTCTAACTTCTGAGCCAGAAGATAAACAGTAAAAATGATCACCTTCATCCACTGGTTTTCAACACAGATACCATCTTCAGATGCGTAATGATTTCTCCACACTAGGTATTGAAATTTACTACAGGTATTTTAATTGTTTTGATTTTCTGGTTTGTTTTTAAGGATAGGGTCCTGCTCTGTCACCCAGGCTGGAGCGTCGTGGCACAGTCATAGCTGACTCTAACGTCGAACTCCTGGGTTCATGTGATCCTCCTGCCTTAGCCTCCCAAAGTGCTGCGATTACAGGCGTGAGCCACTATGCCTGGCAAATTATTTTGACTTGAAGTACAAGAGTAGTGTCAGATGTATGATATACGCTTGACAGAAAGGAAAAGACATATTAACAGCTGTACAAAAGTTATTATAGCTGAAAATGTCAACAAATGGAAAAATATACCATGCTCATGGCTGGGAAGAATCAACATTGTTAAAATGTCCATATTGCCCAAAGCAATATACAATTTTAATGCAATTCCTATTAAAGTTCCATTGTCATATTTTAAAGGCCT